>CAUYQU010046070.1:0-104719 GCA_963574635.1 Cheracebus regulus | reverse complement strand
CCACCACACCCATCAAACTTGCAACTGTCCCTTCGACTTTTACTTTTTTTTTTTTTTTTTTTTTTTTTTTTTTTTTTTTTTTTTTTTTTTTTTTTTTTTTTTTAGTAGAGAGAGGGTTTTGCCATTTTGGCCAGGCTGGTCTTGAACTCCTCACCTCAAGTGATCCACCTGCCTCAGCCTCACAAAGTGCTGGGATAACAGGCATGAGCCACTGCACCCAGCCTGAATTTTTTTTAATTTCCACAATTCATGTTTAATACTTTTGTTGTAGCCAAAATACGTTACATAATGCTTTGTTCTCCTTTCCCCCTTTTTTTTACCCTTGAACGCAGAATAACATATTCCATACTGGCAAAAAAAAGCAAAAGATATTCTCCTAATTTCTTTAGCTCTAATTCTCTTTTTAGCTTGACTCAGAGTTGCCTAATAAATCTTAGAACTGTTCAGTTATAAGATTATGACAGTGAACTTGGAGATAGCAGAAAGAACAAACTTTAAAAAACAGTGGAGATTTTATAATCTCTGGTCCATCACCACAGCCATGTGGCTTTGAGACTTCAACAGTCTTTTTTTTAATTACTTAAACAAAACTCTATTGCAGTAGAAAGTAGCTTTGAATTGCATTGAACTTGAAATCATGGTCAAGGCACAGAAGGCAGCCTTGACCATGATTTTAATCATTGTTAAACAATTGACCATATATCCAAAGTGTTGCAACCATGACTATGAAACTTCTTTTAGTAAATTCTTTCCTGGGAGCATTCAAGAAACCTCCCAGGCTAAGCCCTAATTTCAGGGCTCACCTGCACACCTGCATCACTCTCACAAGTTTCTTCATTTCCTGACTAGTTGCACTAGCTGTAGCTGGAGCAAACATGCTGCTTAATAGTTAAGCAGTGCTTCGCAACCCAGTCAAAAGAACATAATTTTCATTTCATCCTATCACAAAACAATTACTTCAATAAATTGCAGCAATGAGGAATCTTGTTGTTATTACAGAATACCGCTGGTTGGCAAAATCTTTCCAAGTAAGGGATCTAGGAGTAAAACCAATCGAACAGGCCATTGGTAATGAAGCTTTCATGTCTGTGGATTCAGCATCTATAGATTCAGCCAATCACATGCCATGAAGCCTGTTTCATCACCATGGCCTATTTTTATAATTTTATTCCTACATCCCTTATTTTAAAAGATTTTGGTGACCAGCTGAATTGTATAACAATAACAAGAATCCTCATTGCTACAATTTACTGAGGTAAGGTAATTGTCCTATGTTATTTGAAGTAACTTATTTCTTATAACGACCTCATGAAGCAAGCCTGTTTTTCTATTTTAATGATGAGAAAACTTAGATTGTGTATTGCAGATATTAAGTAACTTGCTCGAGACAGACAAGCTAGTGAGTGCTGCTGTTGAGAACGGAACATAGGTCTTTTTTACTACAGAACCATAGCTCCTAAAGCTTTCCTCTAAGGCATAATTATTAATCTACTGTCCCATTTTTATTGCTGACCTAGAATTAAAGCTCTGTCAGAATTTCTAGTTAGCCTAAGGAAACAAGTATTTCCAGATACAGTTGATGTCATTCTCTTCAAAAGCAAAGAAATTCTATTAGTCTATGAGACCTAATATGATTAAATATACAGTTTCTATAAGGCTTTTGAAATATTTAAGACAGCTGGAATATCCAAATTATTATCTTATAGACTCCTGCTTATCCAGGGAGTCTAGTTGAACCAAAAAAAAGGAACTAAATCATATAGTCACTTGTATATGTGTTTGTGTGTATATGAGATTCAATTAGCTATACACGTATTGCCATAAAAATGTATCTATTTTCAAGTTTCTTTTAGTTCTCCACAATTTTTACAATGATCTATGATTATAAAATATTCTAAATTATTTTATCACCATATTTCAGCAATTATGTGTAGGAAAGGTACACACATTCTCACATAGGCGGTCAAACATTTTTTAAATACCAAGAAATTTAGCTGCAATACAATTACTTCGTTGATGTTTGTCTACAATGTCTTTTTTTAAATTCATAAGATAATTTTGGAGTGTTAGAACTAGAAAAATATAGCTAAATAAAACACTTTTTCTTCTAAATAGTCTAAACAGGGGTTCTTTTTGTTATAAAATGACTCTAATGAGCACACATTTTCAATTAATTCTTACCAAAAAAAAAAAAGAAATCCTGAACTTATAATAACTGCCAGATGACTCAAAAATACATCAGGAAATTTTCTAAATACTCATTTCCCCAATAGGGAATTGTACGTTTTAAACAATTTGAATAATTTTCCTTGAATTGTACCTGGTTTACCTTTTAACTTTATATGCCACACATCCACATTCAAATCTGAAACTGTCTGCTGTAATAAAATCTGTCACCATGTAGATTACAGCCATCACTAAATAATGTGAAGTAATAATGCCACAGTTGGAGAATATAATGAACAATTAGGAGTGCTATACAAGAACTTATCAGTAGAATCCAAGATCCTGGACTTTTTGAACTTGGGCAACTTATCGCTTTGTTTTCAATTTTATAATCCCAAAGGTCAGATGTACTGCAGTCAAAAAGAGAGGACTGGAAGGTTGCTTGGAAGTCACAATTATCTCCTGAGTTGGCTTCCATACTGTCAGATTCTCTCATTAAAGAATCACTAACGAATTCCTCATTGTTTTGATCTTTAGCATCATAACGGAAAGAAAAATGTGAAATAACATGCCAAAGTGACAGTCAGCTTGGGGTGTGCTTTTGAAAAAGCGGGAATGGATAGGATAAAGTTTTACACTGTCATAATGGTGAAGAAACTCAGATAACCCAGAACTCATGATGAACTCTGGAAAGTATGGTCTGGGTAAAGCAACACAACATAATGTTCTCTATTTTTAATCAATATGATATATATATATATATATATATATATATATATATATATATATGTGTGTGTGTGTGTGTATTTTAATTTTACTTTAGGAATTTTTTAAAAATTTATTTATTATACTTTAAGTTCTGGGGTACATGTGCAGATCATGCAGGTTACATAGGTATACGTGTGCCATGGTGGTGGTTTGCTGCATCCATCGGCCCGTCAACTACATTAGGTATTTCTCCTAATGCTATTCATTCCCAATCCCCTCATTCACTACTATTCCCTCCCTAGGCCCCCATCCCCCAGGCCCCAGTGTGTGATGTTCCCCTCCCTGTGTTCCCACTGTTCAACACCCACTTATGAGTGAGAACATGCAGCAATTCCATTAGTGGGTATATACCCAAAGGATTATAAACCACTCTATTATAAAGACACATGCACACATATATTTATTGCGGCACTGTTGACAATAGCAAAGACTTGGAACCAACCCAAACGCTAAACAATGATAGACTGGATAAAGACAATGTGGCACATATACACCATGGAATATTATGCAGCCATAAAAAGGATGAATTCATGTCCTTTGCAGGGATAGGAATGAAACTGGAAACCATCATTCTCAGCAAACTGACACAAGAACAGAAAACATAATGTTCTTAGAACACAATGTAAGAATTAGGAAAAATCTAGAAGGGAAGAGATGAGATAGAAACCACACTTGTTTCAAAATTTGCCCTGGGTCTATATTAATAATGTACATTTCTCTTTCTCCTACAGGTTCTATGAGGCACAGTTGTAGTCTAGTTGCAGTCTTCACATCACAGAGTCCTATTCATTTTTTAATGATTATTGTGATAAAATATACATTATATAAAATATAACATTTTAATCTTTTCTTCTTTTTTTTTTTTTTGAGACAGGGTGTTGCTCTGTCACCTAGGCTGGAATGTGGTAGCGCAATCAAGAACCACTGAGGCCTTGACCTCCCCAAGCTCAACTGATCCTCCCATCTCAGCCTCCAGAGTAGCTGAGTGCACACCACCACAGGTGTGTGTTTTGAACTTGTGCAATGTATTGCTTTCAGTTTTAGAATCCCAAAGCTCAGATATACTGCAGTCAAAGAGGGAGGATTGGAAGGTTGCTTGGAAGCCACAATTATCTCCTGACTTGGCTTCCATACTGTCAGATTCTTTCATTAAAGAATCACTAAAGAATTACACGTGCACAGCACCAAACCCAGCTAATTTCCTGCACTTTGTAAAGACAGCATTTCACCATGTTGCTCAGGCTGATCTCAAACTCCTGGGTTCAAGCAATTTGCCAGCCTCAGCCTCCCAAAGTGTTGAAATTACAGGCATGAGCCACTGTGCCCAGCCCATTTTAACCATTTTTAAGTGTATAGTTCTGTGGTATTCAGTATATTGACATTGTTAAGCAACCATCACAACCATCTATCTCCAGAAGTCTTTTCATCTTGCAAAATGGAAACCGTACCCGTTAACACCACTTTTCCATTTCTCCCTACTCAACCCCTGGCAACCAAAATTCTACCTTTTGTCTTTATGGATTTGAATACTGTAGGTAACTCATATAAGAGGAATCATACAGTATATGGTTTTTTGTGTGTGTGAGTTGCTTATTTCACTTAGCATAATGTCTTCAAGGTTGACTCATGTTGTAGCATATAAAATTTTGTTTATCTATTCATCTATCAATGGACGCTTGGGTGGTTTTCAGCTTTGGGCTATTGTGAATAATGCTGCCATGAACACAGGTCTAAAAATACCTGTTCTTTGGTTTCTTTTGGGTACATATCAAGAAGTGAAATTGCTGTATCATACGGTAATTCTATTTCTAATATTTTGAGGAATTGCCATCTGTTTTCCAAAGTGGCTACAAAATTTTACATTCCCACCAGAAAAGCAGAAGTGTTCCAATTTCTGCAAATCTTCATAAGTATGTCATTTTCTAGGAGATTTTTTGGATGGTTATAATACCCATCCCAATGGGTGTGAAGTGGTATCTCAGGACATTTATGTATCTTTTTTTGAGAAATGTCTATTCAAGGTCTTTGTTCATTTTTTAATCAGGTTATTTGTTTTTTGTCGTTGTTGAGTTGTTCATTTTACATTCTGATAGCAATCGTTTATCAGACATACAATTTGCATATACTATCTACCACTCCATGGATTGCCTTTTCACTCTGTTGATGCTGTCCTTTGATGAAGAGAAGTTTTTAATTTCAATGAAGTCAATGTATCTATTTTCTTGTGTTGCCTGTGCTGTTGGTGTCATTGAATAAATCTTTGCCACATCTAATATGATGAAACTTTTCTCCTATGTTACTAAAAGTTTTCAGCTTTAGCTCTTATATTTAGATCTTTAATCCATTTAGAAATAACTTGTTGTATATAGTATAAGGTAAGGGTCCAACTCCAATTATTTTACTTGTGGTTACCCAATTTTCCCATTACCTTTGTTAAAAAGACTGTCCTTTCCCCATTGGTCTTGGGTTCCCTCTCAAAAGTAATTTGAACATATATTTGAAGGTTTATTTCTGGGCTTTCTATTCTATTCCATGGTCTATATGTCTGTTTTTATGCCAATACCACATTCTTAGGTACTGTAGCTTTTTAATAACGTTTGAAATCGGGAAGTGTTAGACCTCTTACTTTTTTCTTTTGCCAGATTTTTTTGTTGTTGTTATTTGAGATCCATTGAGATTCCACATGAATTTTAGGATAAATTTTACTACCTTTACAAAAGAAAAATTATTGAAATTTTGACTGAGATTGCACTGAATCTGTAGATTGCTTTGGGTAGTACTGAAATCTTAACAATATTAAATCTTCCAATCTGTGGACACAGAATACCTTTTCCATTTATCTGTATCTTTTTAAATGTCTTTTAACACTGCCAGTTTTCAATATATAATTTTTTTGTCTCCTTAGTCTAATTTATCCCTCAGTATGTTATTCTTCTTGATGCTATTGTAAGTGAAACTGGCTTATTCATTTCATTTTTAGACTGTTCATCGTTATTGTACTAAAATGCAATTGAGTTTTGTGTGTTTGTTTTGTATCCTGCAACTTCACTGAGTTTTTAAACTAGTTCTAACAGGTTTAAAAAAAAAAAAATAGAATCTTCATGTAAGATCATGTTGTCTATGAATAGAGATAGTTTTACTTCTTCCTTTTCAATTTGAATGTCTTCAAATTTTTCTTGCCTAATTACATGGTCTAAAACTTTCAGAACTATGCTGAATAGAATTGATAAAAAAAATGGACATTCCTGTATTGTTCCTGATCTTAAAGGAAAAGCTTTCAGTCTTTTACCATCAAGTGTGATGTTAGCTGTGGTTTCTCATACATGGCTTTTATTATGTTGAGGTGGTTTCCTTCTTTTCCAAGTTTGTGAGTGTGTTTTATCCCTTTCTGAGGAAAGCTATGTGATATGGGTTGGATGTGTGAGCCCTCCAAATCTCATGTTGAATTGTGATCCCCAATATTAGAGGTGGAGCTTGGTGGGAGGTGTTTGGGTCAGGAAGGTGGATCCCTATGAATGGCTTGGTGCCCTCCCCATGGAAATGAGTGAGTTCTCACGGTTAGTTCACAAGAGAGCTGGTGGTATAAAGGAGCCTTGCACCTCCTCCCCTCCCTTGCTTCCTTCTCACAATGTGACACACCTACTCCCCCGCTGCCTTCTGCCAGGAGCAAAAGCTTCCTCACAAAAAGCCAAGCAGATGCTGGTCCCCTGCTTCTACAGCCTGCAGATCAACCTTTTTTCTGTACAAATTACCTAGTCTGAAGGACTCTATGACAGCAACACAAAATGGACTAACACAATGTATTACATTGTCACAAAATTTTACATACAATTCACTGTTTTGTTCTGGAAAACCATTTCCTTCATTTAGATAACATAAAAACATACTTTCATAAAGAATGATTTCCCTTACTCTCAACTAATGTAAAAATGAGTGGCCAGTTCCTGAAAAGAATGAAATGAATCCAAAATATTCCAGTTAAATAAAAGTAAAATTTCAGAATTCTCAGAGGAAATGTCAGTGAAAGACTGCTATTATTTGGCTTGGTGATTTAAAAGTATTAATTAGTTTTTATTGAGGGTATCTTTGTGAGCATTTACATTAAATTAATTTTAACATTTTCCTTGGCATAGAAACAGAAAAACCCTAAGTTACAAAGGTATTTTATAGTGAATTGAATGAGTACTGCTAGAGCTCACACCAGAATTACCCAATTGGATTCTTCAGCTGGAATATTGTCATATGTAGCTGCCTTTATCCTTAAGTCTTGAGAACATCTTTGGCAAGGACTGTGTCATCACTGATATCTCTATAAATGAGAAAAGGATTACCAGACCGTGTTTCAACTTTATTATTGCCTTAGGATTAGTAACCTTCAAAGGAGATCATCAGTGTTTGCAGGTGTCTGATGATATTTTCAGAAATATTAACAAGGAATAGCATTCACTCCAGCTTATAGCAGTATTCACACAAGTATTATAAGTGTCATATGGCTGTTTATAAATAATTCTCTATTCCAGAGAAGCAGTTTGGCCAGAGATGTAATGACTTTTCAGTAGTTCCTATAAGGACAAATACAGGGCCCTAAATAGAAAGTTTAATATCTTGCATGGACAAATTTTTCATTAAGCTAATTCATGAACAAATGAACTCCTGTCATTTTTTTTCCCAAATAGGTTTTCGATCTCTCTCAAAGTAAGTAAAATCTCTTTCCAAATTCAATCAAGCATTTCAAGACTTACCCAGTGGAAAGTCACAATTATTTCTGGGTAGTAGAGAACATTATATTCTATTCATATTTGTCTGATGGAAACTCATTTAAAAGCTGAGGTTCAAGGACTCTGCCTTCATAAATTTGATAGCATTCACAACAGAATGCCAGCCTTCTCTCAGAATTCCTAGCCAAGCCTACAGTGTCAACATGTGTGAAGAAATAATGTTTATTTACAAACCTTTTTGCTTATAAGCAGAAAAGTGTACATGTGATGACAAGCATGGCAGGAGTTCTTTCTTTGTACAGATATGGGCTCAGAAGACATTTCGCTTTGGAGGAAAAAATTCACCACTTGATGTTGCCAGATGCCTTTGAAATCTTCAAAGGGAGCTCACAAACTGAATATTCTTCTTGTGTGATATCAGTTTGCACACTTGAGCCACAAAACAGGAGCAGACTACATTGTAAGACTGAATAATTTTATCCAATTCCATGGTGAAAGAAAACAATGCCACTAATATTCCTCCATTCACTCAGTTAATCAGTAAACCCGTAATATCAGCCAGTCTATGTAATATTTATTGACTCTAAGTGCCAATCAGTATTCTAGAAGTGGGAGAACTAGATACATTTCCTGACCTAATGGGGATACTATTTTGCATTTTCATGACCTCCTTAAAATACCAGAGAAACTGTTTGCAACTCTGAAAGAATGATATCATTTCATATAGAAATATGTCTTTTTTAAATTAAAATCTCACTAGGGTACATGACCCCACCAAATTTGCCCTAATTATTATAAGGCATCTTTTATTGGAATTGTGTTAAGAAACTCTATAAGACAGGTCAAAAGAAAATTCCAGTAAAGTTTTAGTTTCTCCCTAGGATAAAGAGTCACAGACTTCACTTATCAGCTGTTAAATCCTCAGAACTAAGGTTTTCCCCTAGAAAAAGATTAATGGAAACATCATTTGCTTTTCAGACTTTATAGTTGCTGCTTCAAAAGGTGGTGTTACACAAACACTAAATTTAAAAAAAAAAACTTAGTACACAATGAATCGCCTTTATTTCTGCACACATCCACATTTCAGAATTTAGTGGTCCTGAACAGAAAGGGGATAGACACAGCAATTTGCCAGGAGGTCAAGCCCGCCAATTTCGGGGATCTGCTGTGCACACCGGGTTCTTTTTTAATCTCTGCTAAGGGTCCTGAGAAGCAGCAGCAGCACCAAAACCAAGGCATGCACCGGTTTCCAGGTCACATGACACTATTCAAGGTACATGACCCCACCAAATTTGCCCCAATTGTTATAAGGCATCTTTTACTGGAATTGTGATAAGAAATCCAATAAGACAGGTCAAAATAAGATTTCAGTAAAGTTTTAGTTTTTCCCTAGGAGAAAGAGTCACTGTGCAGCCAATTTTCAGAATATGCTGAGAACACTTCCTCAGTTCAACACTTTCAGGTTTTCACAGGTGGGAAGTACTGCCAGTTTTGTGCATCATACCCAGAGATGAAAGACCAATCCACATTACTTATGGTTCATCTTTTCTTTTATATTTCCATTGACCGTTATGACACAAAACGGTCTACAACCAAGAAGCAATTATAAACACCGAAAGATACTAGAGAAAATGATTTCTGTTACACCACTGTGTACACCAGCATCTGAGTCATACAACAATTCACAAGAGTGAAAAGTTCCTAATGGTGTTATTTGGCATGAAAAGTATTTTATGAAGATTGTATTCAAAATAACAGAAGGAATCTAATAGATATCTATCCCAAAAGAAAAATAAAAGACATACCCAGTTCAAGGTCTCTCTGAAGTCTATCTATCGGACCAAGATTAAAATCAGCTCTCTTGGAAGAAAAATAGCATTGAAGGAAAGAGAAAAGGTAACACAGAAATAATTAAAAGCAGTGAGTAATAATGATAAAATAGCATTGAAGGAACGAAAAAAGGGAACATAGAAATAATAAAAAGCTTTAGGAGGTATGTTTATTTTAACTAAAATAAATGAAGAAATTCCTAATACTTATACCACTGAATCATTAGTTACAAGCAAGTACTTGTAAATTTCATATGCTATACCTTGCTCACTAGAAAATTTTCAGAATCTACATCAGTAAAAGTTTCAACAAGGAATTCAATGTGTTGTTGTTGTTTGACAATAAATGTAAGGATTTATTTCTGGTTTCTCAATTCTATTGTTTATATATCCAAGTCGACTGTAATGCAATATTTTTTTTAATTTTCAACTTTTAAGTTCAGGGCAACATGTGCAGGATGTGCAGGTTTGGTAACACAGGTAAACAGGTGCCATGGTGGTTTGCTACACACATCATCCCATCACCTGGGTATTAAGCTCAGCATCCATTAGCTATCTTCCTGATGCTCTCCCTCCTGATGACCACCCCCAATCTAACAACAAGCCCCAGTGTGTGTCATTCCCCTCTCTGTGTCCATGGGATCTCATTGTTCAGGCCCCACTTATAAGTGAGAACCTGCAGCATTCAGTTTTCTGTTACTGTGTTAGTTTGCTGAGGATAAGAGCTTCCAGCTCTATCCATGTCCCTGTAGAGGACATGATCTGGTTCCTTTTTATGGCTGCATAGTATTCCCCAGTGTAACCACATTTCTTTATCCAGTCTATCACTGACGGGCATTTAGACTGATTTCATGTTTTTGATATTGTGAAGAGTGCTGCTGCACATGATACAAAGTGCTATGACACTCTAGGATCTTCAGTGTAGAAAACTTTGCTGACAAACCTTGAAGTCTTAAAAATGGTGTTTTTCTTTTTTCTTTACCTTCTGCTCTGTGACCTCTCTCTGGTCATTGCCTCTAGGAAAGTTACAACCATTATAAATGAAATACAAGGAAAACTAGACTGTCCAATTTTGACTAAGAATTGGTCCTTGAATAGTTAAAATGTCTGAATGATGGAGGGCATAGGCTTAACTCCATAGAACTAGAGTTGGAAAACCATAATGGGAGAGTGAGAAGACTCCATCCCTGGGAGGCCAGGCAAGGATAAGGGGTCTGAGAAGAGGGTAGGAAAGATGGGCATGACTTTGCAGGGGAGTATATTGGGGGAAGAGACCAGAGAGAGAAAAAACGTCCTGGTTTCCAGAAACCACATCAAAAAAGAACTGTGTTCACCTCGTGTGATGGTTAAGCAACTTCTAGGCCAGCATCAGGGAGCATGATGGAAGCTGAGCTCAAATTTGCAGAGAAGTTGTTGCTTTCAAAGAAACACCAGCACAGAGGAGCCACATGAGCTCCTCCTACTGCCGTAAGATGAGGTACATCCATAAAAACAACCGCATGGGGCAGAAGGCTCACCAAAGAAGCATCAGTGGATACTGGTGGGTATACACACATGCGCACAAACACACAATCACACAAAAGAGAGCCTGGACAAAACAAAAGGATTGACACCCAGATGGGCAGTTGTGATGGGGAAGGAAAAGTGCCAGACTCTGAAGATGAACAGGACTGGACAATGCGTGGATTTAACCCTGTTACATAAACACTTTTCATGCTGATATTGACTGCCTTTGCTAATATAACTTTAATATTTTATTTTACTAGCAAATTCTCAATTTCCTGATTGAAAAATAACATTTGGCCAGGCATGGTGGTTCATGCTGTAATCCCAACACTTTGGGAGGCTGAGGTGGGCGGATCATGAGGTCAGGAGTTTGAGACCAGCCTGGCCAATAGACTGAAATACTGTCTCTACTAAAAATACAAAAATTAGCTGAGTGTGGTGGCAAGTACCTGTATTCCCAGATACATGGGAGTCAGGCAGGAGAATCAGATGAAGCAGGGAGGCAGAGGTTACAGTGAGCTGAGACCCCACCACTGTGCTCCGACCTGGGCAACAGAGTGAGACTCCATCTCAAAATAAATAAATAAAATAACATCTGCAACAACAAAGAAAGGAAAACAAAACCTCTTTCATTATTTTGAGGAAAAACATAGAAATGAAAAAGAAAAGGAATCCTGTTACATGGCATATATTCTTAATATTTTCTTGCTTTCATTTCTAGAATAAACACAATTTCTAATAGGAAGGTTGTTTATTAGATCATTTTAAAATATCATTTTACCCTAATTATAAAAACAATAGATGTAGAGACCAGCGTGGTGACTCATGTTTATAATCCCAGCACTTTGGGAGGCCGCAGTGGGAGATCATTTAAGGTCAAAAGTTCAAGACCAGCCTGGCCAATACAGTAAAACCCTGTCTCTACTCAAAAAAATAAAAAATAAAAAACAAAAAACAAAAAAATACTAGTTGGGTGTAGTGGCATGCACCTGAAGTCCCAGCTACTCAGGCAGCTGAGGCAGGAGAATCACTTGAACCAGGAGGCAAAGATTGCCGTGAGCCAAGATCACACCACTGCATTCCAGCCTGGGCACCAGAGCAAGACTCCATCTAAAAATAACAAAGCAAAACCCAAAAAACAATAATGCTATTTTACAAAAGTTGGAACCATAAAGATATACCAAAAATAAAAGTGGTATATAAGCCCAACACAGAGATAATTCTGCCTCATATTTTATGTGCAGTACCATACTATATCTTTAAGTGCAATACAGATATTGATGGGTAATCATGGTTTTTCCCATAACAATATATCATGAGCATTTTCTCATTTTTAAATAGCATCAAAAATTATGACAGATGGCTGCACAGATGTCCATATTATCGATGCATCATAACTTATTTAAATATTAACCTAATATCATAAAATTAGATGACTTCCCATTTCTACCATATTAAACGATACTTTGAGGAGACTTTTTTCATGAGCTCATTTTGTTTCTTAGAATAAATTTCTAAAAGTGAAATTACCAGTTAGAGGGCATGAACACTTTTAAAATCCTCTTTCATATTATAAAAATACTAAACAAAAAAGGTAGGGTCTATAATTCTCTTGCCTGCAATAGTATCTACCTTCCCATACCCTTCCCAACAATTAACATACTTTTTCATTTTTCATATTTATTTTATTTTAAAAATACTGGTAGCTTTTTGTTTTCAATTGTGATTTACAACTAATAGTGAAGTTGATAACTTCATCATATGTGGTCATTTCTCTTTGTGTGTGTGTGAGTTGTTTTCAAGAATTTTACCTATATTTCTATGAAAGAAAAGTGTATCTTTGATTTATTGACCTGGAAAATAATCATTGGTCTGCTATATCGCAGACATTTTTCCTCCTTCATTTTACTTGTGATGTTTCGATATACTCAAACTTTTAATTTATACATTGTAATTTATTGACTTTTAAAGTTTCCTTCTTTCATTTAACACTTACAAAGGTCTTTCCCATCCCAATACTTACTCAACATCAATATTCAACAAACATATTTTGAAAATCTACTATACATTAAAAAAAAAAAAAAAAAAAAAACTTTCCTTGACTTTTCAAAGCTGATTATTAGGGGCAATAAAAACTATGGCTTCATTGTTAATATTCAACATTTTATCTTTATAAACTTTTATCTGGAGCAGATAAGAAATGTATTTCATGAAATTGCCTGATATTCATTTGCTGTATGTAATAAAAACGGCATGGCATGGTGGTTAGTATTGACAGTTTCACGATCAAACAGAATTGTTTGTGAATTCCAGCTCCTCCATGAAACAGCTCTGTGTCCTCTGGCATTTTATTTTACCTAGTCTTAGACTCATTTCCTCAAGCTGTAAAATAGGAACAATAATAGAACTACTACTCCTACTATTTTTGTCTTTGGTAAAGATTAAACAAGACACTGGATGGAGGTTATTTAACAGTGCTTGACATATAGTAAGTATGTATACAAATCAGCTGAAATTATTATTGGCTATTTTGCTTTCCCAACTAATTTGGAATGCCAACTTTATTTGTTAAACACATTGCAGATATGCTTAATATTTCTAACAATCATATTCTTTTCTAATTATAAACTTTCATAATTTTAGTGTAGTTTATATGCTACACTATTATACCTATTAATGAAACTTTCTCTTTACTTTCTCCCTCTTTCTAGCTATTTATCTCTCATTTTTCTAGATAAATTTGCAAGACACTTTCTCAGGTTCCAAAATTTATCCTTGTTAGATTTTGTACTAGAATATAATTAAATTGATTCCATGAAAATGGACCTATTTCCACCATTGAAACATCCCATTAAGAAGCATAGTCTTGTCATGAGTCTTTTTTCTGGACATCTGTATTTTTTCTGATTTTCTTCAGATAGGTTCTACATATTTAGCTTTAGATTTCTTGCATAATTATGTTGTAATATAAACTGAATGTGTGTTTCCCCTCAAATTCATTTTTAAAACCCTAATTGCCAATGTGATAGTATTTGGAGGTGGGGCCTTTGGGAAGTTATGAGGTCATGAGGGTGGTGCCTCCATTACTCTTGATTACTGCCCTCTCAAGAGCCACAGGAGAGGTGATCTGTCTCTGTGCCATGCGAGGTCTTAAGAAGGCAGCCATCTGCAGACCAAGAAGAGGGCACCAGACAATCTGCTGTCACCTTGATGGTGCCAGCAACTAACAAATATAATTAATAACCTATCAATAATTATCTTGAATGCAAATGTATTGAATTCATCAAAAGACATAGAGTGGCTGAACAGATATAAACCCATTTTATGAGACCAGCATTATCTTGATAATAAAGCCAAATAAGGGCACTTAAAGGATAAAAATTACAAGCCAATATTACTGATGAACACAGATGCAAAAATTTTCAACAAAATATTGGCAAACTGAGTTCAACAACACATTAAAAGAATCATTCAGCACGATCAAGTGGGATTTAGCTCAGGAATGTATGTATGGTTCAACATATGCCAATCAAATAATGTGACATACCACATTAACATAATGAAGGATAAAAACCATATAATCATCTCAATAGATTCAGAGAAAGCATTTGAAAAATTCAAAACCCTTTTACAATAAAAATTTCAATAGATTACACATAGAGAGAATACAAGAAAAGCCATATGACCAACATGTAGCAAACATCATATTTAACAGTGAAAAGTTGAAAACTTTTTTTCTAAGATCAGGGACAAAACAAAAATACCCATTCTCACCATTTATTTTCAGCATCATACTGGAAGTCCTAGCCACAGTCTTTAAGCAAGAGAAAGAAATAAAAGGCATTCAGATCAGAAAGAAAGAGGTAAAACTGTCCGTGTTTGCATATACATCATCTTATATGCAGAAACCCAAAAAACTCAACAAAAAACTGTTAAAGCTAATAAAAAAATTCAGTAATATTGAAGGATAAAAAGCAACATACAAAAATCAATAGTTTTTCTATATACTAATAAGAAACTATCCAAAAAATTTAGAAAACAATCCCATTTACAACAGCAACATATAAAGTAAAATACTTAGGTATAAATTTAATCAACAAGGTGAAAGATCTGCATACTGAAAACTATAAAACACTGAGAATTAAACTGAAGGAAACACAAATATATGAAAAGGTATTCTATGTTCCTGGATTTAAAAAATTAGTATTGTCAAAACGCCCATAGTACTCAAAGTGATCTACGGAATTAATGCAATCCCTATCAAAATTCCAAGATAATTTTCACAGAAATAGGAAGAAAAAAACTTAAATTCATGTGAAATCACAAAAGATTCCAACTAGTCAAAACTATCTTGAGCAAAAAGAACAAAGCTGGAGGCACTGGACGCATTAAACTATTTGGTTTCAAAATATACTATAAAGCAACTCTAATCAAAACATAAAAACAGAAGAACAAAAACAGACACACAGACCAACAGAACAAGCTAGAAAGCCCTGAAATAAAGCAACACTTTCTTTTAACTTTAATTTTAGGTTCAAGGGTACATGTGCAAGTTTGTTATATAGGTAACCTGTGTGTCATGAGGATTGGGGGTAGATTGTTTTGCCACCCAGGTAATAAGAACAGTACTCAGTAGGTGGTTTTTCGATCCTCACCCTCTTCTCTCCCTCCATTCTGAAGTAGTCCCCAGAGTCTGTTGTTCCCCTCTTTGTGTACATATGTACTTAATGCTTAGTTTCCATTTATAAGTGAGAACATGCAGCATTTTCTTTTCTGTTCCTGTATTGTGTATCAACCTACACATTTGTAGTCAACTGATTTTGACAAAAGTGACAGAAACACACAATGAGAAAGGAGAGTTTCCTCAGTAAATGGTGTTAGAAAAAAACTGGACATCCATATGCAGACAAAGAAAACTGGACCCTTATATATAACCAACTTGAAATGGATTAAAGACTTAAATACAAGCCTTTAAGCTATAAAACTTTTCCCTGTAAAAATAAAGATGGAGGAAAGCTCCATGACATTGGCATGAGCACTAATTTTTTGGCTGTATCCCCAAAAGCCCAGGTAACAAAAACAAAATAGACAAAAATAGACAAATAGGACTGCATCAAACTAAAAAGCTTCTGCACAGCAAAGATGACAATTAACAATGTAAAGACAAAAATCCACAAGATAGTAGAAAATATTTGTAAACCACAGATCTGATAATGGTTGACCTTCAGAATATATAAAGAGCACAAGCAACTTCATAGCAAGTAAATAATAACCTGATTTAAAAGTGGACAAAGGATCTGAGAAGACATTTCTCAAAAGAAGATATACACAAATATTCAACAGGTACATAAAAAAATTCCCAGTATTACTAATCATTATGAAAATCCAAATTATAATCACAATGAGATATAATCTCCTATCTTTTAGAATGGTTTTTACCAAAACTAGATGAAAGACAACAAGTGCCGCAGAATGCAGAAATAAGGGAGCAGCACCAAAACCAAGGCATGCACAGGATTCAAGGTTGTTTTTGCTCCAGTTGTCAGATTCCAAACTAAACCCCAATGGATTGTAAGGATGACCAAATGAAAGCCCTGTTTAAAACTTCCTCAGTTTTTAAAAGCAAAAGCAATTACCAGAAAGTAAAACAATTAAGAGGGATCATGTGTGCTTACAAGTGTCTTCATGTGATATTTCTCCAGGTTCAACCACCAAGGACTCCAAGAGCTGGCAGGTCTGAGTAACCCTGGTGACCATTCGTTTCACCTTATCAAAACCTTAGCTGAAAACAATGGATCAGCCGATGACAGCAGAGGGTGGTAGGGCTAAGGACGCAATATTCATTTCCAGGCTGATGGAGAGTGAAAAAGTACAGTTCCAAAACTAAACAAGCGAGGTTTTCCAATCTTACCTGAGGGCTCTGGCCAAAGCAAGGAAGTGTCATGGAAGGTGTTAGGTGGTGACGCTGCAAAAAGTATTTTGAGGAGGAGGACAGAAAAAGCAGCACCCCTCAATAAAGGTGGGGGAGAGAAGATACGAGGAAAGCTCTGAACTCCTCACAGAAGGCCAATCTCAGAGAGGAGTGGAGGGGTTACAACTTATGCTTTGGCAAAGGGCAGGAGTAGAGGAGCATGGGGACAGGATGATGACTTGAAAGGGGCATCATTTAAGACTTAAAGAAACCAGGGGTACAGGCAAAGCACTCCACACACCCAGCAGTAGTCCCACAGGCTGGGACCTGAAACCTTCACATCTACTCTAATAGGCCCCCCAGGCTAGAGGGCTGTTGTTGCAGGGAGAGTGGGAGGTGGGGGAGGGGGAGAGAGGAAGACAGAGACCTCAGACCATGTAATCAGCAGCAAGGTGATTGTGTGATGTGTCTTCTCACAGTTGAGTTAGATGTGCTCCAACACTTATAATAGAAATCAATTTAAGTAGACTTTCTTGATCACAGAAGTTCAACTATGTGGACAGTGTTACACTTGACAAGATGATTTATTACAGCACAACTTAGATAATTCAAATTGACAAAAAAATTAGTATCGTTTACAGTATCTTAAGATAAATTTCCAGCCGGGTGTGGTGGCTCACACCTGTTATCCCAGCACTTTGTGAGACCAACGTGGATGGATCACAAGTTTAGGAGTTCAAGACTAGCCTGGCCAATATTGGGAAAACCCTTCTGTACTAAAAATACAAAAATTAGCTGGGTGTGGTGGCATGCGCCTGTAGTCCCAGCTGCTTGGGAGGCTGAGGCAGAAGAATCGCTTTAACCGGGGAGGCAGAGGTTACGGTGAGCTGAGATTCCACCACTGTACTCCAGCCTGGGTGATAAAGACTCCATTTGAAAAGATATTTCCTTTGAATAGGAGGTTCCTTTCCAGTACTTTGAGGTCTACAAGATGTATCTAGAAAATTTACTACTGCAGAAAATGAAGACTACTAAAATTGAACGGGGGAAAGGGAAAGGGCCTGTGGTTTTTCTTTTTGATTAACTGCTGTAACACTGTCCTTCAGGTGGCTGAGGGAATTTCACATCTCCTTTAGACATCATTAGGTGCCAAAGTGCTTGCATGACAACTCTGATGCTATATGAATTCTGCCATTTTGCTAGCACTGACATGGCCCTTGGGTCCATCACTCCATTAGGACCATTAAGTCCATTCATATTAATTTTTGTTACAAATCTTACAAAGGGGGTGCTTCTGGGTATTTAGGTCCACATTCTATTTTAATGCTGTATATTTGGTTTTCATAAATTGTTCTTAGAGGCCCAATTATCATCCCTGTCCATCTTGTAAATGTCATGTCTTCATCATCTTCTAGACCCCAGCGAATTGTGCCACCTCCTACTCCTTTCTCGCCTTCCTCAAGTTCTTCTCCAACAGTCAGAAATGGCGAGGGACTTTGACTCCCAAACCCGTGGTGGCTGACATCTTGAGTCGCTATCCAATAACTTATTTTCAAAAATGTATTAATAGCACCAGATGCATCAGAAATTTAACTTCAACTATGCCAACTTTATTCAGAAAAGGTGACATATTAATCTATTTCTTTAAAGGTCACACAAGTTGGATGTTAAAGTGGACATTGATTTTTTTTTTAATGTGGCTACTGTAAATCCTTACAAAGTTAGTTTTAAAAAAAAAGATCTAATCTATAATTTTAGCATCATAAGTTTCCATGACTGAAATTGCTTAGCTATTGTTATTTCTTCATAATATTTTTCTTCTAGCATGATATATAAAAGAAATTCTTTTATAGTGATTCTCAATTTTTAAAGTGATTCTCAATTTTTACCTGCAGATTCTCACCCACATTTTAAATAAAATGCCAAAGTGGAAACTTCTCAAATCAAAATGAAAAGCAAGAAGGCCAAAAGGTGACTTCTCCATGTAACATTTAAAATGAAATCTGTTTATTTGATAGATATATGCCTTCACTTCTTTCCAAAGCTGTAAGTTATTAGAATTTTTCATGCAGCCAAGACCTTTCCTACTCAGCGGCTTTCCAATTCTTCACATTAACCTTTTCTCTGAAGCAGGACCATGCACGTTATCACAGCCAGGGTACTGAAAGAGGCTTCACAGAGATTAATAATGGAAAGACTTGGCACTCCTTGTCAAACCAGCCAAGTTGTTTCTCTTTGCTGCTCATCAAGGAATAGTAAGGACTCTTCCAGACAGGCCAGAGCAAGGGGCAACAATCCTACAATTAGCATCTCTACGGAAATTGGACAAATACAAATGAATCCTTGACCTTGGCTGCACTTTGTATTGAATGGTTACTGAGTAGTAACAGCATGACAGCTATCTGAAACTAAGAGAAAAATATTTTTTGTCTGTTTCATTCTACAGAGAAAAACGTTTTCAGTAATCACTTTTCTTGTTTTAATGTAATAGCAACTGAATATATAAATAGAAGGCAAACAATGGCAAAATCAAATACATAGAACCTCATTTTAGCAGAAGAGAATGAATTCTGTAAACATGAATTGATATTTTACCTGAATAAAAAAGAAGAAGATATATGTTTGAGTTAAGTGACCTACAATAATAGAATTCGTGCCTCTGGGTAATTAATTGCACCAATAGCTACAATGAACCAGCAATGAGCCCCTGGTAATTTTATGAAAATGTGGTTTGTGAAGGGTGATTGTGTGTAAGCATGACACTAGTCTCAATTGCTGAAACAGAGTGTGCCCTCAAGATTTCATACTGCAGTAGAAATGACAGGAATGTGTGTGCCGTTTCCCATGTTTTCCCTTTGTAAACTTCTTCGTTTATCAGTGTTCTCCCAGTATGCCATGGAGCATTTTCCTGTCTGTGAGAGTTGCTTTAATCTCATCTCATGACCTCTTATAATAAAATAAAGGTTCAAAATCACACAAGATTTGGGTCCCAGATGACTTGTCCAGGACATAAATCTAGGCCTTGCATTCTCCAAAGCTTGTGCCCTCCTACTACTCTGAAATCAAAGGACAAAAGCCAGAGTTGTATTCCATGTGCAGTTGGTACCAACCCACCTGGCAGCAGTGTTCTGTCAATGAAAATAAAATCTACCCATCCAATCTAGTATTCATTTTAAATATTTCCACATTAAATTCACACTTAACCCGTTCATTTCCACCACAGCATTTTACAGCTGCATTAATGAGTTCTTTCGAATTTTGTTTCATTCACATAACCTCAAAAGCTACATTTTTGTTTAGCACTTCTTAATCAGTGAAAATTGAATGAAAATATATTCCACCAGGTTAAAATCTTCATGATTTGATAATTTTTTATATACGGACTTGTCTCTTTAGTAAACAATATATCTTAGTTTCTGATCTACACTAAAGGCATATAAAATAAAATCCATACAGAGCCAGGTATCTAGCCAAATCTCCCAGACTGCTCAGAGGCCATGACTTCAAGATGTACAGGGAATGAAACTGGAGAAAGGAGAATGTCACTTACAGTGCCGCTCATCACTGTTGTCCCCACACTGATCTGTGAAGTCACAAACACAGTCAGGAGGCAAGGAGACTCCATTGTCACACTGAAAGCTTTCTGTTCCTTGCCGACCCAGTGCCGAAGTGAAAACATAGGCAATCCAAAGGAAACAAAAAGCTTCATTCATTGGGAATGCCAACATTCTGCCCAGGAAGAAAAGCATTTCTTGGTATTGTCGATTAGAGATCAGGCAGTGGTAATAAGTAAGTCCATCATTGGAAACATTCTTTTTTTTTGATATTCTTCCTTTCCCAGATTTGCTTCTTATAACTGGATACTATTGGTAACTATCTGCAACTCTAACAAATTACTCCTCAGGCAGTTAATTTACTCTTTCAGAGGAGTGACTTTAGAAAATATTTAACTTGAGTAATTGCATTGGTTCTGCATCTAGCTAACCATAGATGATTATTGCTCCCTGTATGCCATATTTACACAATTTAAGCCTTTATGGTCATGCTATCTCCTGAAAGACATTTGTAAAATATAAAGGCCAGGAAAATAAATAGGAGGGGAGAGAGAACCATGATAAACTAATAAGTTGCATAAAAATGGTGTGTGGTAATTCCTATACTCACTTAATCACATTCATGTAATTTAGAACATTGTGGTGAACACTAAAACACACTCAAAATTTCAGGCCCAATTATTAGAACTGCTCTATGAAAATAAAATGCTTATCTACTATTATCACCTTGCTTGTTTTTGTTTGTTTTGTTTATAGCTCACGGGTGCTAGTAAGTGCTTCTTGAGTTAAATTAAGAATACAGATTTTTAAAAGTTGAGGGGACATTGGATGCTATTGTTTATAAATTATATAACTTCAACCCAAGGAAGTTATGGGATATATGTGAGAAAATACAATAAGTTGGTGTAAGAAACTACAGCTCAAATACCCTGCTGCTAAGCACAGTGTTCCCTCTCCTATAGCACAAGAATTTACTTGCCAATTCATCATAACTGACTTTTACAAGTGAAACACATGATTTCAGGATGCATATTCAGAATGAACAATACATTGAAGTTGAGATCACACAGACATATTAATTACATAATCTTATGAAGGTGAATATTATGGAAATTGTGTGATGTTGAATGTTCTATACATTCCTTTATATTTCATTTCTTAAGGGCGTGTTAAAGTTCTTTTTCAACTATTTTAATTTCTGCAGTGTAACCACAAGACACAAAAATAACTGGAGAATATAGAGTGAAAGGACCAGAGACCAAGAACAGAAAAGGTATCAGAATTTTTTTAAATGTTCTTAAAATCATCCATATTCTAGGGAAATATATATATGGTGTGGACATTCTGGATTCTAGGAAGCAGGGGGACAGGAACTCACAATTCCGCCTTACATCTGAGCACTCCACATAATCTAACATTGTGTTGCACTGTGCTTCAGTCCTGTTTCAGAAATTTCTTCTTCTTACCTCTCTGTTTTACAAATAAATCCCAATAAATACCTCATCTACCTCTTTTTGCCTGTCCCTTCAGTGTTGACTAACCTTACAGTTCCATTTTATGTTCCCTTTTCTCCTAAGATTACATTAATACCTTTTTCTAGGCTCTCTCTTCACTCTTATGATTTCAAGTACGATCCCTTTGTTTTGGTTTCCTCAATTTATATCTGCAATCTTGATATGCACTTATTCCTGAGTGCACACGCACGCGTGCACACACATACACACACACAGGCGCACACACCCCTAATCGACACATCTCCTTCAACAGAAAACTAAACTCATCTTCCTTTTTCCCACCAGCCAACCAGCTCTTATTCCCATGTTCCATATTTCAACGAATGAAACCTTTCTTCTGTCCAATTACCCAAGTAAGGACTGTCTATATTTTTCCTGAACTACTCTCACCTATCCTCCCTATTAACCAGCCAGGCTGATATTTTTGTATTTCAGTTGAAGACTCTATCCATTCTCATCTCAGCATGTTTCTAGTTTTCACACCTCATTTCCTAGTCTTTGGGTAGAGTGACCATTCTATAGCACAAATCTATATATTTCTCTCTGTAATCTGTATAACTGTCATATTCTGAATGCAGCTTACAAATATAGCTTACCTTGCAAGGTTCAGTGCTTCCTTATGCTCTCAGCCACAGCCTTACTGAGTGACTGTGCTGGCAGTTTTCTAAACATGCCATCTCTCAACTCCAGATCTGAGATCCCTTCCCCACACCAATCATCAGCTTAATCATTATTCTTTATTTTTCATCTTAGGAGACTTTCTCTAAGGTATCTTGGCTGATTTACTCAAGCTGAGTTATATTCCATTCCTAGGTTCTCTCACAGCCTTCAATATTTATTCTTGAAAGAGCACCTGAAGGTCCAGTATGGTCATTGTCTCCTTATGTGATTCCTTCACTATCCTATGAGAATGCAGCAGACTGTGCATTTGATCTCTAGACTTGTTTATTCTACATACATGCTGCATTGTATCCTATGAGCTACATTTCCCCATTTCCTTCCGCAATCCTGATAAACACTGATTTGTTTTTTATATCTGTATATTTGAATTTCCACATATAAATGAGATTATGCAGTATTTTCTTTCTGTTTGGCTGGCTTAATTCACTTAGCATGATGTCCTCCAGGCTCATTTGCACTGCGGTAAATGCCAAGATCTTGTTCTTTTCAAGGGCCAAATAATATTTTATTGTATATATCTCCCACAATTTCTTTATCCATTGATCTGTCAGTAAACACTTAAGTTGTTTATTTCCATATCTTGGCTTGTTAGCAAGTGTAAAGATCTAATGTACAGGCCAGGCACAGTGACTCATGCCTGTAATCCCAGCACTTTGGGAGGCCGAAGCAGTTGGATAATGTGAGGTTGGGAGCTCGAGACCAGCCTGGCCGACTTGGTGAAACCCCATCCCTACTAAAAGTACAAAAAATTAGCGGGGTATGGTGGTGCATGCCTGTAATTCCAGCTACTTGGGAGGCTGAGGCAGGAGAATTGCTTGAACCCAGGAGGCAGAGGTTGCAGTGAGCGGAGACTTGGCCATTGCACTCCAGCCTGGGCAACAGAGTGAGACTCTGTGGAAAAGAAAAGAAAAGAGGAAAGAAAAGGAAAAGAAAAGAAAAGAGGAAAGAAAAGGAAAAGAGAAAAGAGAAAAGAAAGAAAAAAAAACCAAAAAGCCGAGGGGAGGCAAGGCGGGCAAGGTGAGGCAAAGTGGGCGAGAGGAGGTGGGGCGAGGTGGGCTGGGGAGGAAAGAAAGGAAGGAAGGAAAGAAGGGAAGAAGGGAGGGAGGAGGGGATGGGAGGGGAGGGGAGGGGAGGGAAGGAGGGAGAGAAAAAGAAAAAGAATAAAGAGGGAAGAAGAGAGAAAAGAAGCAAAAGAATGTAAGGAAGAGAAAAAGAATAAAGGAAGAAGAGAGAAAAGAAGCAAAAGAATGTAAGGAAGCATGTGAAGATACAGAAACATTCTAAATTCAAGTCTCATAACATTTTTTGTTTGAAAAAAAAATCTCATATTTTGTTGCTGTCATAGCTGTTTACTGCCTAGTTTCAGCCAGTAAACTGCTTTATTAACTGTTACTACCTACTAAAAATAACATTTCTCTATGGTGTTTCAAGTGTCATTCATCATTTAAACAAGAAATGAACTGGAACGGTGGCATCCAAAGTAACTCTGTATCATCCAGTAGTGTAATATTTTATAAAACAAATTTGTATTTTGTTTCTAAAAGATAAATTTATTTTCCACTGATAAATCTTTATCACTTTTTCTCTAAATGTACCAGAGGGAGCAAGGAATAAAGGAATAATGATAGTACCTAGGGTTGTTTTTATTCAGTTTATTGAGGAAGAAGAAGAAAAAAGCCTGATTAGATCCTAGTGCTCTAACACTGTGCTGGCTGCTTCGTAAACACTGTCATTATGTCTGATGTTTCCTCCTTTTTGGTTCCCTCCTTTTACTTTAAAAACTAACATTTAGGCTGGGTGCGGTGGCTCATGCCTATACTTCTAGCACTGTAGGAGGCTGAGGTGGGCAGATCACTTGAGGTCAAGAGTTCGAGACCAGCCAGGCCAGCATGGCAAAACTCTGTCTCTACTAAAAATACAAAAAAATTAGTTGGGTGACGTGGCACACACCTGTAATCCCAGCTACCCAGGAGGCTGAGGCAGGAGAATAGCTTGAACCCAGGAGGCAGAACTTGCAGTGAGCTGAGTTCGCACCATTGCACTCCAGCCTGGGTGTCAGAGCAAAACTTCATTTCAAAAAACAAAACAAACAGACCAAAAAAACCCAGCAATATTCGATATATTATAGTAAGCATTTGTCTATGTTTACTATAAGTTATGTATATTAAGAATACGTAACTATGAAGTGCAAGAGCTTGATGTGAACCCAAGACAGAAAACATGCCACATGTTTTAATTGAATTATATTGCTAGTGACTTTTATCATGGATTATAAAGCTCCCAACTGAGATTTCCACAAGGCAATAGATTCCAAAGTAACCATGTTAACCTATTAAAGACATGGTTTCCTCTTGTATTAAAAAGAAAATGAGCACCTATTTTATGCTAGATATTGGAGATAGGTAAAAGGAAGATAGAAAAAATACAGTAAGTAATAAAGCCACGTCCCTGACATTAAAAAATTTTAAACACAGGGAAGGACGCATAAAGGCACTTGTAAAATATGTACACACATTACTTATAGTTTTGTCAAGAAAGCTTAATTATATTTTCCTATTTTTTAAAAAGTCAACTCTAACTACAGAAAAGCTGTATGTTGGACGGAATGGGATATAAAATACTCTTAAATGTATAACCAAGTGCTGAGCTTGCAAAATGTAAAGCCAATTTTCAAAGTTGAAAAGGAGATTGGTGGATATAGAGGTGACACAACAGAGAGTTTATTACTAAAACATTATGTTCAAGAATATTTTAAACAAAATTCCAGGATTAATGTAAAATAAGCATTGAATAAAGGTTTGAGATGCAAGAAGAAATGGTGACAAAAGTCTGGAGACACATTTGAAAACTGCAGAAATCCAGACCCTTAAATCTTAAAAGATGAACTGGGAAATGTGATAAAAGAACTTGAACCTGCATAAATGGAGAATGAGAACGCATATCTTGCATAAGCCAGAGGAAGAATTTGCTAGGAAAAAATTCCTGGCACCTTTAACAACTTCAGGACTCCCATAAATTATATCATCTAAATAAGAGCTTAAAGTGAAAGATTAACTGGCATACAGGAAGGAAGCCTCTATGACTCAGAGCCAAAATAATCAAATGAGCAGAGGCAGAAGAAGACCCTCAAAGACTATCCACTGGCATTGTGAGATAGATAATATAAAATAACTATGTATCAAACACTCTAAAAGATTAAATTTTAAAATTATGCACAATGAACAATAAACTAATAAAATAACCAACCAACCATGATTTTGTTAAATAATAATTTAAAATATAATGATTGAAAAGAATAATAACAAAGAAGTGAATACAGAAAAAAATTGACGTGAATAGAGCACTTAATGAATTGCAAGGTAGATACAAATAAATGACAAGAAATGCAACACCAATGTATAGAAAATATTAAACATATATATAGCTTAACAAACCTGGGACACAGGCCTGGCACAATGCCTCATGCTGGTAATCCCAACACTTTGGGAGGCCAAGGCAGGTGGATCACCTGAGGTCAGGAGTTCGAGACCAGCCTGGCCAACATGGTGAACCCCATCTCTACTAAAAAATACAAAAAGTTAGCCTGGTATGGTGGCAGGCGCCTATATTCCCAGCTACTTGGGAGGCAGAGACAAGAGAATCACTTGAAGCCAGGAGGCAGAGGATGCAGTGAGTCGAGATAGTGCCATTGTACTCCATCCTGGAAGACAAGAGTGAAACTCCGTCTCAAAAAAATAAATACATAAACCTGTAACGTAGAATGACAGGTCTAACACAGGACTACATGAAGTTGATGGGGGAGATAAAAGAGAAAATATGTAGAGGCAATATATATTAATATACAAACGTATATTATTATATTAATATACTACTGATGTGTATTAATATATTGTTTATTATATAAATATATGATATGAATATATTATATAAAATTATATATTTATTTATATATTAATGGGAATAATGAACATAAAAATTTTCCAGAAATTAAGAAAACATGAACTTCAAGATTCAGAGTGCAGAATAAATTTTAAAAATATTCAGCTAGATACTTTGTGGTTAAACAGAAAACTCACAAAGAAAAGAAAAATTCTTAAAATCAACTAGAGAGACAAAATATATTACTGACAAAGAAATATTATTTACACCAGCAATTAACTTCTCAACAAGAACCATGTAAACAAGCAGATAGTGGAATTATGTTTTCATACTGACGAGAAAAAAATTACACTTGGACTTAAACTGACTACCAAACTAAGTGTTTATTCAGAATAGGGAAAAAAATAAAGAAATTTGGGGACAATTAAAAACTGAGAATGTTATTCACAATAGCAAAGACATGGAATCAACCCAAATGCCCATCAATGATAGACTGGATAAAGAACATGTGGTACATATACATCGTGGAATCCTATTCTGCCATAAAAAGGAATGAAATCATGTCCTTTGAAGAGTATGAGTGGATCTGGAAGCTATTATTCTCAGCAAACTAACACAGAACAGAAAACAAAACACTGCATGTTCTCATTTGTAAATGGGAGCTGAACAATGAAAACACATGGACACAGGGAGGGGAACAAAACACAGTGGGGTCTGTTGGAGGGGATGCGGGGAGGGAAAGCATCAGGATAAATAACTAATACATGTGGGGCTTAATACCTAGGTGATGGGTTGACAGGTGCAACAAACTATCATGGTACACATTTACCTATGAAACAAATCTGCATATCCTGAACATGTACCCCAGAACTTAAAACAAATAAAATTAAATAAATTATTATTATTATTATTTTTAGACAGAGTCTTGCTCTGTTGTCGAGGCTGGAACGCAGTGGCATAATCTCAGCTCATTGCAACCTCCACTTTCCAGGTTCAACCGAATCTCCTGCCTCAGCCTCCTGAGTAGTGGGATTACACGTGCATGCTACCACCCCTGCCTGATTTTTGTATTTTTAGTAGAGACGGGGTTTCACCATGTTATCAGGCTGGCCTCAAACACCTGACCTCATAATCCACCAGCATCAACCTCCCAAAGTGCTGGATGTACAAGCGTGAGCCACCAGGCCCAATCACAAATTAAGTTTTTTTAAAAAAAACCTGAGAGTGTTTATTCCTAATAGTCACTAACTAGTGACTATATTTTAAACTCTGCAGCAAACAAGAATGCATGGAAATAAAATACTAGTTTCTAAAACTAGTTTCAAAATATCTCAAAGACCCAGTATTATACAGATGACATTTCTCTGATAGCCATGCCATTCAGCGCAAAATCAGAAAATAAAAAAAAAAATGAAAAAAAAAACACAAGTGAAACATTTAGAAAGCAAAAAAATATGTAAGTTGGTAAGGCATTGTGTACAGATGTCCTGGGAATGTGAGCTATCTGCTTTTGGAATTTATTTGAGACTTCATGGCCTGCTCAAGTCTGGTATATACTGTTTTGCTGAAGCTTGTATCACTCCAATGATGATGGAGCGCTGCTTGGCACACTCAAATGTATAGCTTGGTGTATCTTATTACATTCCATTTATTTTGAGCAGCTTAAGTTGCAAGATCATTAGTGTCTCATGGTGAGCCGTTCCGTCACTATCTGAATCCAATAGCTATTTCTCAAGGGAACAACTACTTGCTGGCCTTGCTCCAAAAGTTGAATGGGTCTTGAAAAATAAGGCAGAATTATTAAAAGCATAATCAGATTGTGACTCTGAAAACAGCTACTCTTCCAATCATAGTTTCTTTACTGAAATACAGTGGCAAAGCCCCCGTTCAGCTATCAATATGGAAGATATATTAACTTATTTATCCCAATAAGCAGAGAACTCCAGAAATATTTTTTCAGTCAAGCAGACATCAGTATACCTTCATGATCTTAATTCAGAGCACTAGCAGCTCACCTGCTCTGAGTCATATGTGGTGTGCAGTTCTTTGACTGCCTCACTGCTGGACTGGGCATTTGCTCTTCCTCTACAGACATGGAATTTTTTTTTTTACAGTTTCTAGTAAGCATGGACTAGCAGGTCCTCTAAATACTTAAGCATGGATTAGTGGGTTCTCTAAATACCTAAGCATGGATTAGCAGGTTCTCTAAATTGGTGGAAGCCATATATAAGAGGGGTATGTAACCCTGTGGATATATAGGCTTCTGACACTTTCATGAATTTACCGGGTATAAAGATAACTCTCAAAGTAAGAGATGATTTGTAGCATCTTATACTACTGGGAACGTCAGCAGCACACACAGGACTTCTGCTTCCCCAGCTGTTCAACTGTGGCTTGATTCTAACCCTCCCCACAGCTTCTCTGACCCCTCTCTAGATTTCAGGAGCTTTCAGTTTTAGAATTTTTTTTTTTTTAAACAAGGAGTCTCACTCTGTCACCCACATTGGAGTGCAGTGGTGCAATCTCGGCTCACTGAAACCTCAGTTTCCTAGGTTCAAGCAATTCTCCTGCCTCAGCCTCCCGAGTAGCTGGAACTACAGGTGTCCACCACCATGCTCCACTAATTTTTGAATTTTTAGTGGAGACGGGGTTTCACCATGTTGGCCAGGCTGGTCTCGAACTCCTGATCTTGTGATCCACCCTCCTCAGCCTCCCTAGATTTTTTTTTTAAATTCACTCCATCCCTGTATTGATTAACCCAAATTTTTACAATGAAATGGCCCAGTTCTTCTTTCACTGGGAACCAAAATGTGATGAACCAGAGTCAGTATACGAATAAATCAGTGCCTCACTTGGCATGCCAGCCCTGTGAGCTCTGTCACTGGCTATCCCAGGGGGCAGATCTGGTGTGAGGGCTCCTTGGTGGCCCTCTGTTGAACTGTCTCAAGCGACAAGTCCTTCACTAGTCAAAAGCATGGCTTTTTTGAGAGCAGAGCCTATTGTCAAGGCAGGATTCAGAACAGCCCACATTTTTGCCTCCAAGTTCACCTTTCAACTTATCCCTTCCTCATCCATTTACTTATTTAGGTCACTGGAAAGAAAAAAAAAATTGAGCAGCTTATAGACCTAAACACCTTTAAAAAAAAAAAAGGGGGGGGGGGCAAATATCTTCAGAAATAGCCTTAAATAATTTGAATATTGAATTAGCACGAAGTTATCACTGACATAAAGCAAAAGGAAGTTGCAATGGGTCACTATCACAATAATTACTATGAAACTGCCCAGGAGTCACCAATCGAAGCATTTTAACATTGCAGATGCTGCTTGCATGGTCTCCTATGTCTTCTTCTAAGTTAGCTGCCTGAATAACTGACGCTCATCCCTCCGGACTCAACTATCACGACATCCCCAGAAAACGATTCCCAACTTCTGCTGTCTCTCAGTTTGTTTGTCTGTTTGTTTCCTTGGCAGCCACCTTACCTTTCTGCTATAGACTGCATCTTGATGGATGGCTTCAATGTCCAGTCCCTACTTCAAAGCTGTGACCTCTTTAGAGCTTTATTTATTGCATTTTTTATAATTTCCATTTTTATTTTAGCCTTGGGAGTGCATGTGCAGATTTGTTACATGGGTGTATTGCATGACACTGAGGTTTGGGGTATGAATGATTTTATCACCCAGGTAATGAGCATACTATTTAATAGTTTTTAAACCCTGCCACCTACCTCCCTCCTATGTCATTCCCAGTATCAACTGTTGCCATCTTTATGTCCATGAAAAACCAGTGTTTAGCTCCCACTAATAAGGAAGAACATGCAATATTCGATTTTCTGTTTCTGCCTCAATTTTTTAGGGATAATGGCCTCCAGCTGCATCCATGTTGTTGCAAAAGACACGATTACCTTCATTTTAATGGCTGTGTCCTATTCCATTATGTAAATGTACATTTTCTTTAACCAATCTGCTCTTGATAAGCACATGGGTTGATTCCCTGTCTTTGCTATTGTCAATAGTGCTGTGATGAACCTACAAGGGCTTTATCTTATGTTTTATCTTTTTATCTCCACTGCTAAGCATATATTATTCATCACATATTGGTGCCCCATAAATATTCCTTGAATGTACACACAAATGAATAAATGTCATATTATAAAAATGATTGCCTCTAATTCTCAGTGGGGATTTTTATTTCTTTATTTGTGTACCTCTCCAGCACATTTTTCTCCTTTTGGCAATAACACACTGATATTTTTGAGAAACCACCCAAACTAGTTTTAGGCCCTATGCGATTTCACAGGAGTTGGAGGTGTTAGCACAAGTCTTAGTCAAGAGCAATCAGATCTATGCATCTTCTTGGCCACAGTGACTGGCTCAGAGATAAGCACGTGACCCAAGGGAGGCCAAGGAGGAACAGTCCCCAGGTGTCAGAAACTGTCACAAAAGAGGTGCTCTCTGGTGATGACCTGGCTAAACTAAGACAATGTGGCCACATCCTCCAGTGGCCCTCTTTGGCACCATTTGTGAAGACTCTCTCTGAGAGTGCAGCAAACACAGATGTTCACTGAGTCAAGAGATGAAGATGAATAAATTCCTATTGACCCTGCATAAGCCTCTAAATACAGCTATGCTGAAAGCTAAATTTACACTCGAGATTCTTCACTTACACAAGCTGATTTTGTGACCCGATTGAGTGTCTCTTCCTGTCAACCAAAAATGTCTAAACTAATACATACAGTTTTTTAATTTTATTATATTTAATGTTTATTTTGAATTTAAGAAATAAAATATTAATTTTCAACTTAAAAAGGGAAAGGCATATTTTAGCATAGATCTTTTCAAATACCTACTATTTATTCAATTTGTTTTAAGAAAGCTTTATTCTATAATTAAAGACATATTTTCTAAAAATTATCATCAAACCAGCAATTACCTCATGATTTTTAATATAAAGCTACTTAAAAGAATGCTTTGTGTAAGATACATTTTCAGTAAGTTATAACGACAATGCTGACAGCAGCCTTATGGTGTTACTGGAAAGTCACAGGAAATCCTAGTCTCATTGTTGGAAATAAAATGTCTGTTGGAATTTAAAAGCGGTTCTTTAGTAGAATAAGGTGGTAGAGAATCTAAGAAATATAACAAATGCAAAATGGAAGAAATAGGGTCTTCTCCATTTAGGGTGAAGTCTGTGTAGTAGTTGTTCTCATTGTGAACAGGGTCAGGGCAAGGATGGGTGGGGATCACACAATAGAGGCTCAGTGACCAGCCAGTGCTCACCAACCCATAGAAGAGGAGAAACTTGCATACATGAAGTTCAAGTGTAAGCACTGGGATCTCATGCCAAAACAGCAAGGACGTTTAAATGAAAGACACCCCACCGTCCCCACATGCTAAGTGAGACAACACACCTGCAAAACTGCTGGGATATGATAAGGTTGGGAAACAGGAGAAAGTAGCCAAATACAAGATTACTTTATCTGAGTTTGCCTCACTTATTTAATTCTGTATCAAAGTATGAATGGTACACAGGGAAAGAACATTCTCTGATTTAGTATGACAGATATTCCCAGGTAAAACTCTATACCAAAGGAAGCTGGCAGTTTAGGAAATCTTTAAACCTGGCAATGACGGATGTCCAGTTTAGAAAGAGAATCCTACTTAAAGTGAAATTCATGTAAGTATACAAAATATTGCAAAGGCATTCTAAATAATTGAAAAGAATCTCACTCTGATCTTGTAACTGTTTCATTTTTATAGTTAAGTCACAGATGTAGCTCTAATACAGTGCCACTGTTCCAAATAATAGTAATTAAATACTATTAAAAATTTATTAGGCACTCAGCGGGTGCTGGGCATACAAACCTAATTACAATCTTGCCCCTACTTCATGGAAATAACAGTAAACTTTAAAGAACTGCATATGAGTTAATTCTATAAAATATGCACTTTAATATGTTCAACCTATACTAAAAAATTATCTGAAACTCTGTTGAAGATACAGAGAATACTTTATTTAGAAAAAAATCAACATTATAAAAACTTGTCACCTCTGCAGGGGCAATTCCAGGAGGAGAAGATGCTCTCATTGCTGTCTCCCAAAAGTTCCCCCAAATTGTAGGCTTACAGATAATTTTCATGTAATGTGTATGATTTTTTATCAAATATTAACAAATATAGTTGCAATTAAAATATAAAGAAAATGTTTTAAATTTTACACTACAAGATAGCACAGTATAAAATCTAATCTCACATAGTAACAAGGCAAGTCAGAATTAGTAGTAAGAATGTGGCTTTGGCTCAGGGGAGACACTTAGATGGCACCAGACTTATTTTCAAGTGATGAAATACAGTCTCAAAGGCTGCAAGAGATCACAGGAAGAAAGTTTTATTTCATCCCATCACAGCTCCTACAATACCCATCTGTTTAAGACCAGAACTCATTTAGTATCTTTGATACGGAAGCAGACATATTCAGTGGTAACAACACACCTAGAGCAATATTTTCAAAAACTTCTGAAAGATTTATCTCCACTGAATGACCTGTTACTCTGTACATAAAATGCAGCCAACCCTTGAAACCAGAAATTCACCAAACCAAATGAACCATAGAGTTTCTTAAGGTAACGATGCTTTCACAACGTTCTTGAAATACTTTTGAAAACTTCTCTCAATGTCAAAATATGCCGATTTTCTTTGTCCTTCCCATTTGTTTTAACTGTTAAACAGAAAATTCATACTCTTGTCTCAGAATTCAGAATCACTATTGCTGGAAGCTTGTTTAATTGAAATGGATTCGTCTACATTGTCAGTTTTCTGTTCAATCCGTACAAGTCTAAGACTTACATTTATCCATAAAGTTAGCTCTGCCTCAATTGGGTAGATGGCAGTGTCATAATTAGTGCCTCTAAATCAGTTCAGACATTCCAGGGCATTAAGATAACCTAAGAAAAATATTTCACCTAGGCATCTTTACAGAATCTTGAAGGTGATAAAGGCTTGAATATGTTTGTCCTACAGATAAAGTCTTGGCTTGTATGAATCTCATGCTAATCATCAGAATGCATTATAATGGCCTGCTTGGCCGCTCCCCACTGAAACAGGATCTTCTTCATCAATGTATCCCCAGTGCATGACAGGGTAGACCCAATAAAGAAGTACTCCCAACAAATAAACAATGGAGGATCCACAAACTGCAGACCAGAAAAATATTTCACAATAGTTCAAAGAATGTGTGTGAGTCATTAAAAAAGAAAATGTTTTATTACATTAATAAATTTAAGACTGATCACAGCTCATCTTTTGATGATCTCTGACATTATTAGGATTTAGATTTTTAAATGTATGTTTGGTGTGACCACAGTTATTTAAGGATTCAGTGTTTGTTTAAAAAGTTTGCAGGGATGAGGATAAAGCTGGAAACCATCATTCTCAGCAAACTGACATAAGAGCAGAAAACCAAACACCACATGGTCTCACTCGTAAGTGGGTGCTGAACAATGAGAACACATGGACACGGGGGTGGGGAGCATCACACAATGGGGCCTGCTGGGGGGGTCGGGGGCTAGGGGAAGGATAGATAACAGGGTTGGGGGATAGGGGAGGGATAGCACTAGGAGAAATACCTAATGTAGATGATGGGGGGGCGGGGATGGATACAGCAAACCACCATGGCATGTGTATATCAATATAACAAACCTGCACAATCTGCACATGTACCCCAGAACTTAAAGCGTTATAAATAAATAAATAAACATGTTGGGAAAAGAAGTTTCTAATAATTCTGGAATACATGCTGTCAAAGTAAAAATGGACGCTGTTCTGCTGTCCTCACCAAAAGATTAGATGCAGAACTTCTGAGGACATTCTCCAATAACTAGAAGCTGTGGATAACAAATAATAACTTAGATGACAGCATCAGTCTCTTATGTTAATGTATTACACTTAGCTTCAAAGATAGTTACAATATGTATCAAAAATTTAATCCAACAATTCCACTTCTAAAATTTTCTCTAAGGAGAGAGCAAAATTGTTAAAAAAAATTATCTAAAAATTTTATCCCAGAGTTTCTTAAAATAGGGAAAATGTAAATAGATGAAAAGTTTATGAATATGATGCATGTATCCAACTTAGTTATTGAAAAATCATAATGTAGATCAGGGATTGCCATGCTATGGGCTGCAGGCCAAATGTGGCCCATGGCCTGTTTTTCTATAGCATGCAAGCTAAGAAACAGTTTCTACATATTTAAAATACCATAAAACATGAACAACAACAAAACAAAAGGGCTGCATGTGGCTCACAAGACTAATTAAAATACTTGCTATCTATGTTGCTTGAAAAGTCACTGACCTGTGATAGATCAGTAAAAAATGACATGAAAGGTATTCATAAAATAGATACAAGACATCATGTGTAGTATTTACTTTTATAAAATTTTGCAAATGTATGTGTGTCGATACAGAAACATCTGAAACATGAGTACAATTCTGAGAGTGGTGATCTCTGGGGAATAAAATTTTACTTTTCCTTTATTCTTTTCATTATAGATTGATGTTTAAAGTAACTTACATTTATCATTTTTATAATAAAAGGCTATTTTCGTTTTGAAAAATAGAGATACCTAAAATATAATAAATGCTAATACTTTCAACTGTCTTAATTTGTATGCCAGGCACTGGTCTCGGGACTTACCAATACATGAATCCTCACAGTATTCAAAGAAATAGGTAGATTTTTTATTTTATTTTCAAATTTCAAAAACTAAGGGTCAAAGACTTCACTAGCTGTCTAGGTTTGCACAGCTGGTATTGAACAGAGCCAAAGTCCAAATCTCAACAATCCTGACTATGTCTTTAACCCCTAGACTGTAACATCACATATGAAACACATGTGGCCTCACAGCAACCCTTGGGCAAAACTCCTTGGTCTTTTTTGATATTAACATTATATGATTTCACGTGTGATATGGCATCTAGAAAAAGCAAATCAATCTATTTATTTATTTATTTTTTTGGAGACAGAGTCTCATTCTGTTCACCTAGGCTGGAGTACAGTGGCACAATCTTGGCTCACTGCAATCTACACCTCCCAGGTTCAAGCAATTCTCCTGTCTCAGCCTCCCAAGTGGCTGGGTGGCACACACGTGCCACCATACCCAGCTAATTCTTGTATTTTTTGTACAGACGGGGGGTTTCACCATATTGGCCAGGCTGGTCTCAAACTCCTAGCCTCAACTGATCCACCCACCTTGGCCTCCCAAAGGGCTGAAATTGCAGACGTGAGCCACTAGCCCTGGCCTGTAAATCAATCTTTTGTTTCACAAATTGTGTCCAGGACCAAGGAAGCTGCAGTTTTGCTCCCCATGGAGAGTGACCAAGAATACTTTGAGAATTCTGTTCAGTCTGATTATTCTGCTTGGGGAGAAACACTGACATTGTGAAGCATTTCAAAGAGAGAACAAGAGAACAATCAAGAGGGCAAAGTGACCCAAATGTTTGTTCTAAGATAAACTAAAGAGTTTAGCAGAAGAGGAGATGAACTGAGAAAAATTTCACGGTTATAAAGGAAGGCTGAGCCTTGTATTCTATTGTTGTTCCAAGGAGCAGAAATAGGACCATCAGGTATAAGTCATATGGAAGTACCTCCCACCCTTGCAAATGTTAGAATGTATTTTTTAATGCCTACAGAACAAGAAATGGACTATTCACTTAACTGGTGGGAAACTTCCCCAAAACATAAACATGCAGACTAGGTTACTTTGCTGAGAATGATGGCTTCCAGCTTCATCCATGTCCCTGCAAAGAACATGGACTCATTCATTTTTATGGCTGCATAGTATTCCATGGTGTTTATGTGCTACATTTTCTTTATCCAGTCTATCATTGATGGGCATTTGGGTTAGTTCCAAGTCTTTGCTATTGTAAATAGTGCTGCAATAAACATACATGTCAATGTGTCTTTATAGTAGAATTATTTATAATTCTTTGGGAACAGAAAACCAAACACCACATGTTCTCACGCTAAGTGGGAGTTGAACAATATGAACACATGGACACAGGGAGGAGAACATCACACACCAGAGCCTGCTGGGGGATGGTGGGTAAGGGGAGGGAGAGCATTAGGACAAATAGCTAATGCATACAGGACTTAAAACCTAGATGACAAGTTGATAGGTGCAGCAAACCACCATGGTGTATATATACCTATTTAACAAAACTGCACATTCTGTACATATATCCCAGAACTTAAAGTAAAATAAAAATTAACAAATGAAGACTGGGACACTAATTCAAGGGGATTGAGTGTGCTAACTTTTGGATGGCAGCCATAAATGGCATTGTAAAAATGGCAACAGGCTAAAAAGTAAAATTGTTCCACACACTAGGGCTATCTTGACAACACACACACAAAAACAATCTATCAGAGACCAGCGTTTTGAAACTCCGTAGTAGGAAATACCCAACAGTGAATAGAAAATTATGATCTCCATTTTCATGATAAGGATACCAAAAATTGCACATATTTAGACATTTTAGTTCTTTAAGTATGTGCATAAAGTAGAAGGTAAGATCAAGATTTGAATTTCAATATTCAGCCTAGATATTGAAACCAAACCCACATGTTACATCTTCATTAGCATTTCCTTACTCTTCCAGGACTGTCCTTGGGTTTGCAATCTAAAATACTTTGATTTTTTGCCTCAAAGTCCTAATCTGGCTGTTTCTATCAATTCTGAACTGTTACATCGGTTCTAATTCTACTCAAGTCTTCACACTGAAAGACCTGACTTAACTCAAATGTCTAATTCTTGATATATCTGACCTTATCTTTCATCCTGTGACTTACTGCCAAAGCTTCATGAGTTGGCATTCTCCCTTTCCATGATAAGCAATCAGCTTTGTCTTATAATTAGGAGTTGTTGGTAATGTTTGGAGAGTTAGCTTTTGACAAAGGGATCTAGAGAAAAATAGCACCAAAAAATAACGATTACACAACAAAAGGAAAAAAAAGAAAACATAAACATTGTAAGGTCTGAACAACTTGGCAACATCACAAGGGTGACACTCTAATGTTAAGGTGATTAGTTCAAGAAATATGTGATGATCAATGAATAAATGAAATAAATTGTGCGTCCACATAGATGTGTGTTTAGAAAAAAAATAGAAGTGGAATTATGCAACTTTTGTTATCTAACAAATGGCTAAGAATCTTATCCCTCCACATGACATATGGAGGACCTGCCATGGTAGGCTTATAGACAAAAGCTAGACAAATAAATCAGACAGGGAATATGCAAAATGTTGTGATTAAATCTTGGTGACGTGTAATGCCTTGACATGTGCTTTTGTACAATGCCCTTCAACCTTCGTCCTCTGGCAGAAGGGAAGAGGCAGGAGTGAGGGGAAGGGAGGGCAGGATAAGCTGCTTATTGTTATGGCAAAACTTCATAGAATTGAGTTTCAAAAGCTTGAAGGAGAACAGGAAGATGTTCAAGTAAATAAGAAATTATCTTTTTTATTTTGCCCTTTAGTGATAAAGACAGACATATCTTGCCTTTCTCAGTCTATTTACCATTCTGTTTTCCCCTGAGCTACTTTTGTTTCCATCATTAAAGGCCCAAATCTGTTTGCAGTTCTTAGAGTTACAGTTGAATAAAATTTGAAGTCAGAGAATAGAGGACGTGTATCATGAGATGGAGGTGACAAAGCATGAGTCAGAGACACTTGTAAGCCATTGAAGGGTAAGTTAAAGTCAGATAATTCACAAAAGCAAGCAGAACTGGGAGAAATAACAGAAAGATTCAATAAACATAAGATCAAATCACCAGTAAGAAATTGGAATTGCACCTATATTAAAGATACTATATCTGTAAGAGTTTAACTAGCAAGAAGAAAGTGGAAGTAGAAAAGAAAAAAAAATGCTATCATTTATTATGTGTGAATATGTTATAGAAATATAGAGAAGTTGCTTATGAAACAATCCAAAAGTATACAGTTCATGGAATGTGACACAAAAGGTATTTAGAGAGCATCTAACCAGAAGAATATGATTACTGTTGACAATTCTGGAATCTAATAATATTATATATAATGTTTTATTTAAATCTATATTTGGAGTATTTTACAGGAGCATGGGAATGGCCTTCTTTGCTCACTCCCATTCTTAGAACAATTGTCAAGGAGTAAAGAACACTAAGCACCAGGGTATGCAGTGGGGAAATTGCCTGTAATGAGAGAGTCAAAATGTGAGAAAGAGGAAGGAATTTATCCACTGGGTCTCACCTTCTATTAGTGTTAACTTTCCTGCTGGGCTGCACAAGCGTGGCTGCATAGCATAAGCAGAAAGGTTCCCAGGTGACAGAAATAGAGACAGGAGGCAAAAACAAGCAAACAGGCACAGAGCTGGAACAAAAGACAGTGAGGATCTGAAACGGTACACAGAAAAAGAAGATACACAAGAGGTACCCAGGACAGTGGATGCCAATGGAATTGAAAGCCATGTACAGGATTAAGAGCACCAAGGCAGTGAGAGGAGAAAGAAATGGAATTCATGAGTTACTCCAGTGTTTAAAGGCCAGAAATACAAAAAGCAAAAGTGGTGGAGAGGTTGGAGAAGTAGATGAAAGCCAGGAGAGTGTGCGGTCCTAGAAACTAAATTAAGAAAGGAATTCAGCTGGGCAAGGTGGCTCATGCCTGCAACCCTAGCACATTGGGAGGCCAAGGAAGGAGGATTACTTAAGGCCAGGAATTTGAGACCAGCCTGGACAACACAGTGAGAGCCTGTCCCCCCCCCCACAAAAAAAAACAACAAAACTTTAATTAGCCAGGCATAGTGGGCATGCCTGTAGTCTCAGCTACTAGGGAGGACGAAGCAGGAGGATCATCTAAGCTCAGGAGTTCAAGCCTGCAGGGAGCAGTGATCACACCTCTGCACTTCAGCCTGGATAACAGAGTGAGACCCTGTCCAAAAAAAAGGAAAGAAATAAAGACAGATAAAGACTGAAAGGGAAGGGAAGGGGGAAGGGAGAAGGAAAATAGTGATCAACTATGTCATGTCAAATGCAGCCAAGACATCAGCTAAGAAACTAACCAGCCATTGCATATAGCAATGATGTGAGGGTTACTAGTGACTGTCAAGAGCTACCGAAAAAGGCTACTTGGAGTAGATTAAATGGGAGGAGAGGAATTTAAGGAAATTATTATAGGTAACTCCAACCGTTTTTTATTGCTATTATAATACTTTTAATCAACATTTAATCATTGAACATGTTTATGGAATACAATGTGATATTTCAATACAGGTATACGCTGTGAAATGATCAAAACAGGGTAATTAGCATATCTGTCAGCTTGAACAACTTTTTTTGTTGAAAACATTCAAAATTTGCTCTTCTACCTATTTGAAAATGTACAATAAGTTGTTGTAAATTATAGTCACCCTACAGTGCTACAGAATATTAGGACTTTCTCCTATCTAGCTGTACTTCTGTATTCTTTCTCCAGCCTCTTGCTATTCCCTCTTCCACAATCCATCCCTACCTCTATTAACCACTACTCTACTCTCTACTTTGATGAAAGCAACTGTTTTAGCTTCCACATATGAGTGAGAACATGTGGCATGTATCTTTCTGTGCCTGGCTTATTTCACTTAACAACTCAAGAGTTTTATCACAGTAGGAAAAAAAAGTGAGAGAGTAGCTGAAAAGAAGACCCGGGAAGAAGGTGCTGCTTCTTTTAAGAGCAATGTAATTACAGCATGGTTATGGGAATAACCCAGAAGAATGGTAAATATTGAGAATGCAAAAGGGGAGAAAATTGCTGAAGGATTATCCTTGAGTGGGTGAAAGGAGGTATACTCTAGTGCCCACGGGAAGTAGGTACAGGGCAGTTTATCCATATTTGCTGAAGATGAGGCAAAGCATAGGAACACAGATTTAGCAGGTGGGTAGGTAATAGTGGTGATGATTAAAGGCATTCTCAATAAAAAGTTAAAATCCATTGGTACGTAGTATCCAGATCCAACTTGCAATGATACACAAAGACTTAAACGGATGGAGGAAGATTTACTAATTACATGGAGAGAAAAAAAAAAAGAGCAGGAGTTTTAACTCCTGTCTCCAATAAAATATATATAATTTATGATAAATATATATAATTTTTGTCAATTAAAAATAAACAAATGAGAATAAAAAATGTAAATGGTCCAAACACACCAATTAAAAGAAGTTATCAGATTGAATAAAAAAACAAGGCAATGATATACTATCTATAAGAAATGTACTTTAAATATGAAAACACCAATAGGTTAAGTTTAAAAACGAAAAAAAAAAAAACATGTCAACCGTAACAAAAGAAAAAATAAACGGCTATATTAATGACCAACAAACTAGATTTCAGAACAAAGATTGTTACTAGAGAGTTTACAAGGTAATTTTATAATGATAAAGGGGTCAATTAATCAAAAGGATATGACATTCTAAAAACATTATTCACCTAATTAAGAGCTTCAAAATATATGAGACCAACATTAATAGAACTAGAAGGATAAACAGAAAATGCACAACTCTAATAAAACATTTCAATACCCCCTCTCAATAATTCATAGACCAAGTCAGCAGCAAATCAGTAGTGACACAGGTTTTCCAAACATTATCAACCAAGATGACCTAAGTGACATGTATAGACAGGTCCACTAAACAACAGCAGAATATACATTATTTTCAAGTGCACAAGGGATATTTTATCAAGATAAATTATATTTTGTGCCACAAAACAAGTCACAATAAACATAATGGGATTTAAGTCATACAGAAGGCAAATTAAACCCAAAATAAGCAAAAGAAAAGAATTAATAAATATCAGAGAAGAAATCAAAGAAATAAAATCAAAAACAGAAAAAACAGAGGCACAATCAATGAAACTAAAAGCTAATCAGGAAAGGTGGCTCATGCCTATAATCCAAGAATTTGGGGCAGCCAAGGCAGAAGGATCCCTTGAGCCTAGAAGTTCAACACCAGTATGGGCAACATAGCAAAAGCCTGTCTCTACTAAAAATTTTTAAAATTAGCTGAATGGAATGGTCCACACCTGTGTTCTTAGCTACTTGGGAGGCTGAGGTGGGAGAATCACTTGAGCCCCAGAGGCTAAGGCTGCAGTGAGTTTTGATCACACCACTATACTACAGCCTGGGTGACAGAGCAAGACTCTGTTTCAAAAAAAAAAAAAAAAAATTAAAGAAAAAGGTAGCTAAAACCTGGTACCATGAAAAGATTAATAAAATCCATAAATTTCTAAATTGATCAGGAAAAAAAAGTGAGGACACAAATTACCAATGTCAGGAATCAGAGAGATGACATCAATGTCGATATCTACAGATATTCAAAGGATAAGGGAATATTATGAACAATTGCAAACTAATATATTTAACAATTTAGATGAAACGGACAGATACATGAAAGACACAAACTACCAAAACCCATTCAAGAAGAAAGAAATAATATAAAGAGATAGGCCAGGCACGGTGGCTCATGCCTGTAATCCCAATGCTTTGGGAGGCCAAGGCGGGTGGATCACTTGAGGCCAGGAATTCTAGACCAGCCTGGCCAACATGGTGAAACCCCGACTTTAATAAAAGTAAACAAAAATTAGCAGGGCATGATGGTGAGCACCTGTAGTCCCAGCTACTCAAGGCAAGAGGATCGCTTTGACCCCTGAAGGCAGAGATTGCAGTGAGTCAAGATCGTGTCTCAAAAGCAAAATAGCAAAACAAAACAAAAATATGTATATCTACTAAAGAAATAAAATTTTTAGTTAAAAACCTTCCCACAAAGAAAACTCTGATCTAGATGGCTTTATTGGTGAATTCCACCAAATATTTAACTAATGTTACACTCATGAACATTTAATGAATAATTTTAATTCTTCACCAATTTCCAAAAATTGAAGAGGAAATACTTTCCAACTAATTATGTGAGTTCTTCATTACCCTAATATCAGAACCAGACAGACACATAACGAAAAAAGAAATTTACAAACCAATATCCTTCACGAACATAGATGCAAAATGCTAAACACAATTTAGCAAATCAAATTCAACAATATTTTAAAAGGCTAAAACATCATGACTGAGTTAGGTTTAACCCAGGAATTCAAAGTTGTTTTACTTTCAAAAAAATTGATCTAAGACATCATATAAACACAAACTTAAAAAGAAAAGTATATGATCATCTCAATAGACATGAATAAAGCCTTCGAAAAATCCAACATGAGTTTCTGATAAAAACTCTCAGCAAACTATGTATAAAAGGGAATCTAATAAACAGACAAGTATGTCTGCTCTGATCACCTCTATTAAACCTTTCTGGAAGTTGTAAGCAAGAAAAAGAAATTAAAGGCATCCAGATTGAAGAGAAAAAGTCAAACTGCCATTATTTGGAGATGACATGACCATCTAGGTAGGAAAGCCTGATGAATCTACAAAGCAGGTACTAGAACTAATAATGAGTTTAGCGAGCATGCAAGACACAAAATTAATATACTAAAAAAACAATTGTATTTCTATTTATCACTAATGAACAAGTGAAAATTGAAAATATTAATATCATTTATAATTACATTAAAAATAGAAAATATTCAGGGATAAATGTGACCAAAGATGTAAGAATCCTGCATACTGGAAACTACAAAACATTACTGACGCCGATTAAAGAAAAATCTGAATAAATGAAGAGATATACCTTTTTCATGCTTCAGGAGGCTCAGTATGGTTAAAATGTCAATTCTTTCCAATTTGAGCTGTATGTTCATTTCCATCTCAAGCAGGTTTTTTGCAGAATTTGACAGGCTGACTGCTGAATTCATATGGAAATACAAAGGATCTACAATTGCCAAAACAATTTTGAAAAAGAACAAAAAATTTGGAGAGCTAATGCTACCTGATTTCAACACATACAGTACAGCTACAGTAACCAATATAAAGTGCTATTGATATAAAGATTGACAAAGAAATCATTGGCACAGGATGGAGTCCAGAAATAAAACCATGCGTAAGTGTATAAACAACAGATTTTTGACAAAGGTGAAAAGGCAATTCAGAGGAAAAACTATACCGTTTTGAGCAAATGGTGCTAGGACATGGGAGAAATATATATAGCCTTGAATTGTAGAGAGTTTCACAGGGCATGTCAGATTTGGCAGATTGGGCTACATAAAAATTTAGAATTCATGTATGAGAAAGATAACCTAAACTAGCTAAAAGATATGCAACGTATCTTTTGAAGATAAGTTATATTTAAAAGATATACCATCAGGTCAGATGCTGTGGATCATGCCTTTAATCTCAACACTCTGAGAGGCCAAAGCAGGTAGATCACATAAAGTCAGGAGTTTGAGACCACCCTGGCCAACATAGTGAAATCCCATCTCTACTAAGAAATACAAAAAATGAACAGGCATTGTGGTGCATGCCTGTAGTCCCAGCTACTTGGGAGGCTGAGGCAGGAGAACGACTTGAACCCGGGAGGCAGAGATTGCAGTGAGCTGAGCTCATGCTACTGCACGCCAGCCTGGGTGACAGAGTGAGACTCTGTCTAAAAAAAGAAGAAATTAACAAAGGAATAAATTCCATAATCTATCAAGAGTTCCTGCAAATTACTAACTAAAAGACAAAGAACATTAACAGACAAATCACAGGAAAAAAACATAAATTGCCAATAAACCTACAAAGAATTGTTCAACATCATTAATAATTAAAGAAGTCCAAATTATTTTCCCACAATCTTATTATTGAAACTATGAAATGTTGACAATAGTCACCCAAACGCAGAGCAGTTCCTTAATATGTTTTAGAAGTAGGTTGTCACTTATTGCTTCTCAGCCTTTCGGCTAAGATCAACTATAGGGTGTCACTTCTCTAGAAACAGAAACAGAAGCATGATCAAACTTATTCTGCTTACATTTGTCAATATGGCCTTGAGAAAAGAATATTAAAACACTGGATTTCCACGCTCCACTCTGGCAACAGCAGAGGCAAACAAGATAGGCCTCCAATCTTTGTCAGCTGTAATATATTGTCTCAGATTGACTTAAAGGCATATTTTCTCTTAATTCTAGGGAAGATGACTTACCTTTCTAAAGTGGTCCATCAGTGACATGCTACACTAGAGACCTTGCATTAATTATTTTATTTTATCTCTACCACAACTCTGCAAGGTTTTTAAAGATGAGAAAACAAAAGACTCTATGTTAGCATTCCCCATCCTTTTCGGCACCAGGGGCCAGTTTCATGGAATACAGTTTTTCCACAGGTGGGGAAAAGTTTGTCCATGGCCCAGGGATTTAGGACTCCTGCTCTACATAACCAGCCATATATTTCAGTGCCCATGTTTCTTTCCAATGCATCCTAAAGAAAGGAGTTTTCTTCTAAGTGGGGGCACACCAAAGTGTGAAAAGGGCCCTAAAAGACACTCAATAGATCAAAAGTATTATAATCAGTAAAAATTCCACATGAAATGCTGAAAACAATTTTAACGTTGCATATGTCTGTAATAAGCACTGATGTTGATGATGTTATTTTGTGTTGCACTTTTAAAGTGACAAGAATGCCGGTGTTGGCAATAGACCGACCTGGTCTCAAATCCCACCTTTGGTGTATTCTTAGTCAAGAACCTGATTCTCCACATTAAACTCAGGCTTCATATTGTCCCTTTAGAATGCTATTTATAATCCTATGATTAAGTTAATCATCATTTGACTTGTGTGGGAGTTAGTTCCTAGGACTAACCTTTCAACCAATATTCAAAATTATGAGCAGCTGTAAGATAATCACTTTGTGTCACTGACAGCACTCAGAAAGTTACTTGTACTTTAAGAGTTTAACGCACATATTTATTAGATGAATATTTTATTAAACCCAAGACAAGATAGGTTGACAATACTAAGAGTTGGCAAAGATATGGGAAAGCAATCTGGTTAAGAGAACAATTTGCCAGTGTTTACTAAATGAAGTGCTATAAAGAATAATACCCAAATGTCTGCCCTACGTCCTTTCACACCTTATTTCATGCCTCCCCTACTCTGCACCTTGATCCCTTTATTTCTGAGAGAAAATGACTTAAGAACACGGATTATGCTTTATTCTTCCTTGAATCCTCAGAAATAGCATAATAAGGTGCTCAGTAGTTGACTGTTGAAGTGAACTGAATGGTAACTTTGAGAAGCAAGAGATCATTATATGCAGAATATTCACATTAAGAGGAAAAGCTAAGTTTTATATATTTTCGATTGTGACTCTTTTGTAAGTGGGGAAATTCTATGCCAAAGACTGAAAAAAGCACATCATAAATCATGGTTCAGTCCATCTGAGTACTGTTTTAATTTTAGCACAGCATGTGTTGAACTTCAGTGCTCTTGATTCAGACATTTCTAATGCAAATATATCAAACTTTCAATTATTCACGGGTGAATTATCAAATTTGTAGATTAGCTAGGCTTTTTGCTTTAGCTAGGCTTTTTGCTTCTTCTATTCCCTTTAGCTACATAGACCTCTGGGCACCTTCTCCTTCTTCCCTGTGCTTGAATGGCAGCGGGATTAACTCATTAAGAATAAAGGAAACATCTGTGTTGCTTAAATGGCAGTGAGGATCTTGTAGAAATTCAGTACCACCTGTATGTAGTTCTATTACTGGTCATAAATTGAAATAAAATTGTCACAGTACTCAAAATTCAAAGGATATTTCTTGAAGTAGTTCATCAGAGAACAATTTTTCCTCATGTCAAAGAGCGAGCTAACTAAATAAAGCATTTTATTTACAATACAAAAATATTATATTGATTCAAATCACCAGCAGTGTCTACAGACACATGACAGAAAGCGGACATAGACATCAAGGAGATACTTGACCAAAAACATTTACCCCAGCTTGACTATGCCTTTCATTTAGTGACAGGAAATCTACTATCAGCCCCTATCACTTCAATGGTCAATTAATTAAATATTTTGGTTCTATTCACATCCTTTGCTTGAGCCGCTTGTAATCATCTCGCAAAGGTAAGGAAAAGCAATCATGTTTATAAATTATGAGCATTTTCAATTCAGGTAAAAGTAATTTACCCATTTTTATATTTTTCGATCACTACTAATACTTCATGTAGGTGTGAATATAATCTCTGATGCACATGAACACATACAATTCCCAGTTGAATGTTAACACCTTTAGAAAGAAAAAAAAAGACTTGTATAAGGGAAACAATGGGTAAGCTTTATGTCTGTGTGTCATATAATCAGTGTATATAACTATACATACAGTCATGCATTAACGCTGGGGATGCATTCTGAAAAATGCCTGGTTAGGTGATTTTTGTCATTGTGTGAACATCATGGTATGTACTTACATAAACCTAGATGATATAACCCACTACCTACCTAGGCTAAATGTTATAGGCTATTGCGCCAAGGCTACAAACCTAGACAGCATGTTACTGTACTGGACATTATAGGCAATTTTAACACAACGTGAGTATTTGTGTTGCTAAACATAGCTAATCATAGAAAAAGCACAGTTAAAATGTTGTACTATAATCTTATGGGACCACCACCCTAAACTCAGTCCACAGTCCATCACTGACCAAAATGTTATTATGCATGCATAACTTTATGTGAAACAGAAAACAATGAATAGTGAGGAAAATAAACTGATTGAATTGTGGCTGCAGAGCTTCCATGTATAGCTGCAAGGATTGTCCACTGCACAATTTCAGGAACAGCAGTCACCCCGACTACCAGGTGGATGGTGCCTCCTGGAATTGTGCAATATGGCAGTCTTTGTGAACATTTTTTCTTTGGGATTTAAACATTTGGATTTATCAAAACAATTAGACTGTGACCACAGCTTCAGATCACACTTCCTAATCTCCTAGTATGCTTAGAAGTGACTTATTCTCTCACAAGCTGATGTGAGAAGGAAAAAGAAAAGTAGAAAGGATAGGAAAAGGTATCTTTGTAGAGGTAATTTTACAATAACAATAGCTAATTTTTTGGGGGATTTTATTATGTGCCAAGTGTGGCTCATTGTACTTTGTACAGATTAACACTTAATTCTTATAACCACCCTAACGGTAGGTACTGTTCTTATCCACATTTCACAGATAAGGGAATTGAGGCTCAGAAATGTTAAATAACCAGCTCAAGACCACACTGCAGTAAATGGGAAAGATTGAGGTAGGAGCGAGGGAGCTGATAGACTCCTCTCCTTTGCAAAATTGTGACTACAGTTGAAGGTCAATTAGAGGCTCCTTTCATTTAAATTTTTATTTGCTTTTCCTAAAATAACTATTTTTATTGAAAAAAACAGTCCCTTAGGAAGATCTGTCTTCAATCATAAAGTCAGATTTGGGCCAGGTGCAGTGGTTCATGCCTGTAATCCCAGCACTTTGCAAGGCTCAAGCAGGCGGATCACTTAAACCCAAGAATTCAACACCAGCCTTGGCAACATGGCACAACGCTGTATCTATCCCCAGAAAATACAAAAGTTAGCAGGGCATGGTGGCGCATACCAGTAGTTCTAGTAACTCAGGAGGTTAAGGCAGGAGGATTGCTTAAACCAGGAGGCAGAAGTGAAGGTTGCAGCGAGCCAAGATCAATCCACTGCACTCCAGCCTGGGCACCAAGTGAGACCTTGCCCAAGAAAATACATTAAAAAAAAAAAGTAAAATCAGATTTAAAAATGAAAAAAAAATAATTTCCAAATATAATTACTGACAAAATAATAATAAATCTCCAAAATAAGCCCCCATATTAAAACATAAAATGCCTAGGATTACATTTACACTTAGCACAAACGCTAAAGGGATAAAGAGTAATTCTTAACTGATTAGCTAGCACTTTCTGCAGATGTCTAGCTTTGAGAATGAGTAAACAGAAATGTTAGGAGATGAGGAAACATCACAGAGGCACTAATTTTTAAAAAGGAAAAAAAAAAGAGCAGTAAATAAACATAGGGAGAAGCAATCACAAGAGCTTCCACAACTAAAGGAAATGGGAATTGGGATGGGCCATGGTTACTAATACACAGCATGGGAGGCCAAGAATATTTCTAGAGTGAGTCATCAGCCTTTGTATACCTAATTGACCCCTTGTTTCATAACTTCTAGATATTTGAATTTCTACACATTCAACTTTTTATATAGGATCTTATTCATGTTAAAATAGTATCAACTTTGGATGAAATTTTAGTTTGAAAAAGCAAATTAATAAAATTATGACTTCAAATGCAGTAAGAAATTGCAACAACAGTCTTTGTGTTTTTGCCTCCACTGCCCACCCCAATGCTGCTGTGTTCACATCAATTATTTGAGCAAATAAAATATTTAGAGTTATAAAGGAATATGGTAAAGGCAAAGATAAAATAGCATTTGTAATATGACTACTATTAAAGCTCTGGCTTGCAGACTGCTGGCAAATAGTCTATTTTCCAACTTGTCAAAACAACCCATTCTCTGAGCATGTTCAGAGCTTGCAGAGGTCTTCATTCATACCACAATGTCAGGAATTGAAGAAACAAAAACATTTTGAAAATGATCTGCAGTGTCTATTGTTTTGTAAAATATCTAATCAAATGGGCGCAGCCTGTGGAAGTCAAGAAATGTTAGTTGGCTACAATAGGTGTGATGCAGACCTGGCCACCCACTCACCAGCTGCAGGAAATGAATTTAAAGTAAGTTGGTCATTTGTCCTCGGACAAAGTACAACTGCCAAATATTTTATCCCAATTTGTCAGCCCTGTTCTATTCCAGTGAATTCCATCAATCCAAGGCCAGTCACAGTGTTTAGTCTCTCCAGAACAATAAGCTTAACTCAATAGGTTTATTTGTTTAAGTCATCTGGTGAATTCTTTTAAATTATGCCTTGTTTCTAATACCACTTGTATTTTGCATTCATGTAAGCTTCTGCTGCAGCTGCTTGAGAAGAAAAGGAAAGGAGGCTCTTGCTGAGCAGTGAGAAGAGAATACATTTTTAAACTTTCCTTTCTTTCTCCTAAAATTAGCACCTGGCATATGGAATATTCAGCAGGTGGCTCAGCAGGGACAGAGTTACTGTTTTTCATACCTGCCATTGAGATGTTTGATGTTTTGACTTGATGAGGAACAAGATTCTTAAGGCCACCACCTTGTGTGTGTGTGTGTGTGTGTGTGTGCGCGCGCGCACGTGTGTGTGTGCGTGCGCTCATAGGTATGCTGAGGGATGTCCCATAGAGATCTTCTGGAGGAGACAGTGTAAGAGACAGAAGCTACTAACAAAGTTATACGATTAAGAAAAATTAAATATCAGAGAAGGGAGTATGTTTCATATTGTTGAAGCTGAATAACTAATTCAATTCCCACTAGTATTGGAGAATAGGAAATTGCTTTGCAATTTAAAGAACTCCAGGAATTACACTTTATAATATAATAGGAATGTTCTTTGAAGATTATTTGAAGACTCTGATGTAAAGTTCACTGAGATAACTTCCCCCAGTTGTATGAAAAGTAGCTTTTGAATCAGAATTTTACAAACATTTATAAACATCAACAATCTGTGTCATGTACTGTTCTAGGCAATAGAGCATCAAAGAAAAAAGTGGAGTTCCAAATGCAAAAGACATTTAGAAAGTATAATAAACTAACCTTGTATATGGACAGTGAGGGAGATAGAAGCGTCTCAGGTAATCCCCAAGTCTCTGGCTTGATGACTAGATGAATAGTAGGATCATTAAGGATGTCTAACAAGCGACCACTAGTTGCTTGCCTCATATTCATTCTACCCATTTTTTATGTAACTGATCTATATAGTATTAATATAAAACATAGCAATATGCCCAGCTAAAAGACACATTTTTCTGTCTCCATTACAGACAGGATTGTCCAATAAGACAGAAGCAGACATTTTTGGATGGGGCATCCATGAGTGCCCTCTAAAGTATATTAAAGAGCAGGGTAGCACTTTTTCTTTACCTTTCTTATTTCTGCCTATAATGTCAAGGTTAGAGCACCCGCAGCTGGTTTGTGATCACAAGGTAACTTGAAGACAGAAGCTTCATGGTAAGGATTACAGAACAAAAAATAGGAAAAGCCCAGATTCCTGATAATTGGTGATTCACCATACTGGAATCAGCCCTGGGTTGCCTAATCCTAGAGTTTCATTTTGATAGAAAAATTAATCTTTGCCTTGTTTAAGCTGCTGTTGTTTCAGGTCTCTGTTTAGCAATCAAAACTAATCCTAACTGATACTCTATGATAGAGAATCAAGTTGCTTGGGGATTTTTGGTAGGTGGGGAGGGTTAGGATGAAGCTCAGTTTTGTATGTATTACATACTAAGTGCTGGTAGAATGCCCACAAGTCACTTGGAAACTCAAGCTGGAGATATAAGTTTGGGATTGATCCAAATGGGAGGTTAATGTCTACAGCTTATCATCTCCAGTCAGTGGTTCTTCATTTTCTTCAGATCATGTCTATGGTAACAACATTCCGTTTTTCATTTTTAAGCATTTAACTTGCACCTTCCCTTGAAGGGAAGTGTAGACAGTGCAGAACAGGGAGTGTAGACAGTGCAGAACCATAAAAATGAGAGTGCAAGCTGAAACTGTGCAACATGATCTTAATAATCAATGGAACACTTATGACTATCCTGTGACCTTTAAAATGTTTGTCAAAACATCACAGCTCTCTTACTGCTGATTATGAATGTACAGAGAAATGGAAAAAATAGTAAAGCTATTATTTTGTAGTATACAGTAGTCCCTCCTTATCTGAAGGTAATAACTTCCAAGACCCCCAGTGGATGCCTGAAACTGTGGATAGTACCAAACCCTATATACACTACATTTTCCCCCAATATATATATCTATGATAAAATGTAATCTGTAAATTAGGCACAGCTGGGGAAGGTGGCTCTTGCCTGTGATCCCAGCACTTTGGGTGGCCAAGGTGGGAAGATTGCTTGAGCTCAGGAGTTCAAGACCAGCCTGGGAAATACAGTGAGATCCCTTGCCTCTAAAAAAATTAAAATAATATTCTGTCATCAAGGACATAAATTCTGTTATCCAATATTTTACTAATCTGAATCATCATATGTTCATTCATGCATTCAGTAAATATGTAGTAGGCACTGTACACACATTTGGAATATATTGTATCTATAAAAAAAAACAGGCAAACATTCTTGCCTCTGTGGTGCTTACCTTTTAGTTGGTAGTCATGGGGGGCTGAAACAGGAGGCAATAAAAATGAAAGCTACTATATTATTTGAGGCAGATAATAATGATGAGCTGATAAACGAGAAAAGTAAACACATTTAAATGCACATTTTTAAAAAGGATTAGCAATCTTGATCAGATGATGAATTGATATTATGGACATAATGTATGCACTTCTAAATGTGATCCCCTAAGAAACACACGGTATCACTTATGAAGCATTCTGGCTAGATATGCAGAATTTGAATGTATTCATGAGGAAACAGGCAAATCCCAAATAATAAATTCTATTTAAAAAAAAGAAATATTCTACAGGAATGTCAATGTCATACATGCTGAAGGTTTTGTGTTATTTTTTAAATCTCAATTTTAGGGCTTCTATTATCATGAATTCTCAATTTTACTAAAGGAAAACTATTTAATTTCTTTATTTACAGCCAATTTTTTTCCTTAGTTTATTTATAAAATATCTTTTTAGGCACTTGTTATACTGTTTTGGGCATTGTCTTTGCCTAAGTTATCTAGAAAACAGAGCCTAAGCAAATTTAAGGACCAGGACTTTATTGAGAGGTGTAATTTGAGGACATTAAGAGTGAGAAATAGGCAAATGAGGCAGGAAAGAAGGGAAAATTAATGTAAGGTATCATTTCTGAGCTGGCCACAGCTTTATTAAACAGTATGGTAGGGAATCTTTTCAAGATCACTTGAGGCCAAAAGTTAAAAACCAGCCTGGCCAACATGGTGAAACACAATGTCTATTAAAAATACAAAAAATTAGCCAGGCATGGTGGCCCATGCCTATAACCTAGCTACTCACGAGGCTGGGGCATGAGAATCACTTGAACCCCAGGAGCAGAGGTTGCAGTGAGTTGAGATTGTACCACTGCACTCCAGCCTGGGCCACAAAGCAAGACTCCATCTCCAAAAAAAAAAAAAAAAAAAATAGAGCGGATGTGGTGGCGCATACCTGTAATCCCCAGCACTTTGGGAGGCTAAGGCAGGAGAATCACTTTAGTCCAGGAGTTCAAGATCAGCCTGCGTACTATCTCTAAAATCTTTTTTTTTTTTTTTAATTAGCCAGGCATGGTGGTGAGTGCCTGCAGCCCTAGTTATTTGGGAGGCTGAGGTGAGAGAAATACTTGAGGCTAGGAGTTCAAAGTTGCAGTGAGCCATGATCATGTTACTGCCCCAACCTGGGCAGCAGAACAAGATCCTGTCTCTTAAAAAAAAAAAAAATTAAGACTGAGATATTTGTATTTATAAATTTAATTTAAAAATAAGAATAACAATATGAATAAATCTTGGAGATATTATGTTAAGTGAAACAAGCCAGACACAAAAAGACAAACATTGTATTATTCCACCTGTGAGAGGCACCTAGAGTAGTCAAACTCATAGTGGTAGAAAATAGAATTGTAGTTGCTAGGGGCTCCAGAGAGAGAGGAATGGAGAGTTATTGTGTAATTGATACAGAGTTTCAATACGGAGAGATGAAAATTTCTGAAGATACATGGTGATGATGGTGGCACAACAATGTGAATACACTTAAGGCTACTCAATTGTACACCAAAAAAATTGTTAAAATGGTAAATTGTATGTTATATATATTTTAACAAAACAAAAAATAACACTAATAAATTAGTACATTTTAACACATATATTTTTACATATAACTATATTTTCCAAATAAAAAATCAATATGAAGTGGCATTATTTTAAATCTCCTTTTTTTTTGGTGGGGGGGTGGTCTGAGACAGAGTCTCACTTTGTCACCCAGGCTGGAGTACAGTGGTGCCGTCTCTGTTCACTGCAACCTCTGCCTCCCTGGTTCAAGCAATTCTCCTGCCTCAGCCTCCCAAGTAGCTGGGACTACAGGCATTCACCACCACACCCGGCTAATTTTTGTATTTCAGTAGAGATGGAGTTTCACCATATACCCTAGGCTAGTCTCGAACTCCTGACCTCATGATCCACCCACCGCAGCCTCCCAAAGGGCTGGGATTACAGGCATGAGCCACCACACCTGGACACTTTTGCAAATCTCTTAATGTTTGAATTAATAGGAGACAACTGAGGCTGGGTGCAGTGGCTCATGCTATAATCCCAGCACTTTGGGAGGCTGAGGTGGGCAGATCACTTGGGGTCAGGAGTTCAAGACCAGGTTGGTCAATACTGTGAAACCCTATCTCTACTAAGAGTACAAAGATTACCAAGGCATGATGGCAGTCACCTGTAATCCCAGCTACTTGGGAGGCTGAAGCAGGAGCATCGTTTGAACCTGGGAGGTGGAGGTTGCACTGCACTCCAGCCTGGATGACAGAGTGAGACTCTGTCTCAAAAAAAAAAAAAAGAAGACAACTGGATTTTCATATCTATTTCTGTTTTCGGTCTATCACAATATGTTGTTTTGTTTGAATATATGAAAAAAATCTTACCTCACAAAGATATATAGTAGGAAAAGAAAGGATTATTTAAGTAGCCTTTTCAGAAAATTGTGAATAGTATTCTTTAATACAGTATAAAACTTGAAAAGTTGTAGTTTCTTAAAATATTGGTTCACTAAATTATGCAGATCTTCCAAATGTTGACATGTTTCACTGTACATCAGAAAAATCACATTTGCTAATATCACCACCACAAAAAAAGTCTTAAAGTACTGGGAAGATGGTAAGCCCCAGGATAGTGAATATATGTTTTTCAAAATTCTAGTTTTTTGTTTAAAATGCAAATGTCATAAATGTTAACAAATATAGTCAGTTGTGTTCCTTGACTTACACAACCTTCTAAAAATAATATATATATATATATATGTATATGTATCTGCCAGATACTTAAGTCTAAGTAGCCATAGTTTGTTTTTGTTTCTTTTAAGTAAAAATAACGTTCCATGAAAAGAAGCAACCAGTTCACTTCACAACTCAAACAATCACACAAGTGCTTTTCTTGAGACAATCATCATACTTCTGCACGCAGCAATAGTACATCACATGTACTTCCCATTTCGTCACATAGAATACTAAAAGGACATGTACTAATTTCAGCAACCTAGGAAGAGAAGGGAAACTCCCCAACCAGATGAAAGACTAAGCAAAACCTATTTTTAATATGATGATTAATGATGAAAAACTAAATGATTTTCTTGTTATTGCTGAAAACAAGGCAAAGATGTCTTCATGCATTGCTTTTACCCAAGAAGCTACTCAATGTAATAAGAAAAGAAAAGAGAAATTTTTAAAAGGACAAGAAATAAAAGGCATGCAGATAGGACAAGAAGAAACAGGGCAGGTGCAGCGGCTCACGCCTATAATCCCAGCACTTTGGTAGGCTGAGGTGGGTGGATCACCAGGTCAGGAATTCGAGACCAACCTGGCCAACATGGTGAAACCCTATTTCTACTAAAAATACAAAAATTAGCCACGCGTAGTGGCAGGCATCTATAATCCCAGCTACTCAGGAGGCTAAGACAAGAGACTCACCTGAATCCGGGAGGCAGAGGTTGCAGTGAGCCAAGATCGCACCATGGCACTCCAGCCTGGGCGACAGAGCAAGATTCTGTCTCAAAAAAAAAAGAAAGAAAACTTTCACAGGTAACATATTATGTACATTAAAATCCCAGAAATATCTACATAAAAACTTCTAGAACTAATAAATGAGTTTAGAAAGTTCACAGGATATGTCAACATATATAAATATTTGAAACTAACAGCTAGAAACCGAAATGTAAACACCAGTATCATTTTTAATACCACCGAAAATGTAAAATACTTAGGGATAAACCCAACAAATTTGTGCAAGATATGTGTGCTAAAAACTGCAATGCATTGACATGAGAATTTGAAGAAGTTATAAATAGATGGAGGTATATACATTGTTCATGGATCTAAAGATTTAATATTATTAAGGTGGCAATTTCCCCAAAACTAATCTGCAGGCTAATTGTACTCTCCATTAAAATTGAAGACTTTTTGTAGAAATTGACAAATTAATTGTTAAATTTACATGGAAAAGTTAAGCATCCATAATAATCAGATGAATCTTGTTTTTTTTTTCCCCCCTCTTATTTTTAAAACGTATAACTATTTAAAACAAGAGGAGTTTGAGGAAGCTTTGTTTGTTTAGAGACAAGGTCTTACTCTGTCTTCCTGGATGGAGTACAGTGGCACAATCATAGCTCACTGCAGCTTCCACCTCCTGGGCGCAAGCAATTCTCCCACCAGCTTCCCAAGTACCTGGAACTACAGGAGCATGTCACCATGCCCAGCTAATTTTAAAAATATTTTATAGAGACAGGGTCTTGCTATGTTGCCCAGTCTAGACTCAAACTCCTGGTCTCAAGTGATCCTCCCACCCTGGCCTCCCACAGTGCTGGGATTACAGGTGTGGGCCACCATGCCCAACAAGTCATCAAATGTAAAATAAGAGAACAACATTAAGCCAACAAATTCAACCACACAGATGAAAAAGACAAATCTCTGGAAATGTACAATGCACCAAAACGCACAAGTTAAAAAACAGAAAATCTGAATAAGCCTACATCTAATAAGCAAATTGAGTATTGAGTATGTTATGAAAAACCTTCCCAGAAAGAAAACTCCAGGGCCAGATAGTTTCACTGGTAAAAACATAAAAGGTACACAAATGTTTTCCAGAAAAGACAGGAGGGGAGAATATGTTTTTCAGAAAAGAGAGAAGAGAAAACACCATCCAGTTCATTTTATCAGGTTAATTTTTATGGACTGAATTGTGCTTCCTCAAACTTTATATGCTGAAGTTCCAACTTTAGCACCTCAGGATGTAACCACATTTGGAGATAAGGTCTTTACAGAACCGACTGAGTTAAAATGAGACTGTTAGGGTGGGGCCCTAATTCAATATGACTAGTGTCCTTTTAAGGGGAAGGATACCAGGGGCACATATGTACACAGAGGAAAGGCCAAGTGAGGACACAGCAAAAAGGCAGCCATCTGCACACCAAGGAGAGAGGCCTCTGGAGAAACCAAACCTACTAAGACGTTGATCTTGGACTGCTAGCCTCCTGAACTGTAAAAATATTAATTTACATTGTTTAGACTCCCCACTCTGTGGCAGTTTGTTATAGTAGCCCTACAAACTAATACACTAACATAAGCTTAATACCAAAACCTGACAAAGATTGTATTTACAAATTACAATATCCTTTACTGATATATCCTTTACTGATATAGAAGCAAAATCCTTAACAAAACACTAACGAATCAAATCAGTAGAATATTAAAAGAGTAACACTTCAAGATTAAGTAGGGCATATCTCAGGAATGAAAGGTTAGTTTAACATTTTTAAACTGATAAATGTAATTCATTATATTAACAAAAAAAGGAGAAAAACCACATGATCACTTCAATAGATAACGAAAATGCATTACACAAAAATCCAACATTGACTCCTGATAAAAACTTTCAGCAGATCAGAAATAGTAGGGAACTTCCTCAAATGAATAAAGGGCATCTATAAAATACCTACAATAGAATTAATGATGAAAGGCTGAATTCTTTTCCCCTAGAATAGGAACAAGGCAAAGATGACACGACCACTATTCTAAAATTCTATTCAACATTGTAGTAAAGGTCTTAGTCATCAGAAGAAAAGAAAAATAAACAAAATTAAGATCAAAAGGAAAGAAGTAAAACTGTCCCTACTTGCAAATGATATGATTTTTAATGTAAAAAATCCCAGGGAGGCCAGATGCAGTGGCTCACGCCTGTAATCCCAGCACTTTGGGAGGCCAAGGCAGGCGGATCACAAGGTCAAGAGATCAAGACCACCCTGGCCAACATGGTGAAACTCTGTCTCTACTAAAAATACAAAAAAATTAGCTGGGCGTGGTGGCATGCACCTGTAGTCCCAGCTACTCGGGAGGCTGAGGCAGGAGAATTGCTTGAACCCGGGAGGCGGAGAGTGCAGTGAGTCAAGGTCACGCCACTGCACTCCAGCCTGGTGCCTGTTGATGGAGTGAGACTCTGTCTCAAAAAAAAATAATAAAATAAAATTAAAAATCCCAGGGCATCTAGAAAAAGAATTACTAGAGTCCATAACTGAATTTTGCAAGGTCACAAGATACTGAGTTAATATATAAAAATCTGTTTAAGGCAAACATTAAAATGTATATGCTTACATACTAACAGCAAATTATTGAAGAATTGAATTTAAGGAGCAATTCCCTTTACAATAATACCAAAATATAAAATAATTTTGAATAAATCTAACAAAAGATATCTACACTGCAAACCACAAAACCTCACTGAAAAAAATAAAATAATTTACATATACATTGAGATATATACCATGTTTATGGACTAAAAGATTCAATATTGTTAACATAACAATTCTCCCCAAATCGTGCCATTGGCAAAAGGATAGATATATAGATTAATCATGCAGACTGCAAAGTCTAGAAATAGACCCATATATATAAGGTGAATTGAGTTTTGGCATGCAACCCAAGGTAATTCAATGGTGAAAGGAAGAAACAGTAGCCTTTTTAATAAGTACTGTTGGAACAATTTTAATGGACACCCTCCCCCCAAAAAAATTTTTTTAATGGACCATTTAAAACCACACCAAATGTAAACATAAACTTGGAATTGATCATAGTCCTACAGAAAAAGAACATAGGAGTACACATTTATGTCTTTGGGTTAGACAAAGATATTCCAGAGAGAACACAAAAAGTATAAACCTAAGGAAAGAAAATATTCGTGCTAATATGCTAGCAATTTTAACCATCATTGCTTTTATGCCATCAATGAAAATACCAATGCAATGAAAAAGGTGAATAAATAAAATCTGACTGGGCATGGTGGCTCACACCTGTACTCCCAGCACTTTGGGAGGCTGAGGCTGGCAGATCACCTGAGGTTGGGAGTTCAAGACCAGCCTGACCAACATGGTAAAACACCATCTCTACTAAAAATACAAAAATTAGCCTGGCGAGGTAGTGGATGCCTGTAGTCCCAGGTACTCGAGAAGCTGAGGCAGGAGAATAGCTTGAACCTGGGATGTGGAAGTTGCAGTGAGCTGAGATGGCACCACTGCACCCAGCCTGGGTGACAGAGCAAAACTCTGCCTCAAAAAATAAAGTAAAATACAACAAAATAAAATATAAATATATAAATAAAATACTAAATTATTATCTAAATAAGTTTTACTCATAGGCTCTCCCCTGAAAATTCTCACGGATCTCAAGGATCTATAGATCACTTTGAAAATAATTTTTTTCCAACAATTGAAAACAATGAACTGCTAATGGGTGCCTCATACAGGTATGATGTTAGATAAAAGAAGCCAGGCACAAAGGAGAACATAATGTGTGATTCCATTTATATAACTTTCAAGAACAGGCTACGCTGCTCTGTGGAGGAAGTCACAATAGCGGTTACCTAAGGGGGTCAGGGAAAGAAGGGAATTAACTAAGAACGGTCATGGGGAAAAGGACTTCTGGTTCTATATTGTGATTTGGGTAATGGTTTGTGCATTTTACTATATGAATGTCAATAACATACTTTAATGAAAATATAAAAATATAAACCCTACATAATATCCCAATGAAACATTTCTGTATTTAGAAGTAATCGATTAAACATCTTCTAACACTTTTATGCAACAAAACCTTAGGCAATGGATCAATTTTAGGAAAGAATTCATAGCACTGAGAATCTGAAAATTCTACTTTGAAAATGATGGAGTATAGCATTTATTTCACATTTAATACTTTAATTGTTAAGTACATTTGCATGTATGTGTATCTTATTTTAATAGATGATTATTTCCTTAAAGGTAGGAATGTATTTTATGTCTTTAATACTATAGAAACTGGTACACAGTAAGTGACTTATTATTTTCTCATTCATTCATGCAATAAAGATTTCTTTAGCATTTAGCATAGGTACTGGGCATATAATGATGGGTGGGTGCAGGGCTCAATAAATTCCTGTTGATAACTGATAATTATCAATTACATTTCAGAAAGAGCATAACTCTCTTTTCTCCTGAATTCCAAGTACAGGTGCACTGAGATTTTAACCTTGTTGTAAAAATACAGACACAAAAACACAGAGATTAATTAACTGACTTCTTAGGGTGATATACTTGGTCATGACTGGGGCAAACATTAAAATGGTTACAGCTTCTTTCCTGGACCAAGGTGCTAAGGGAATTCATTCAGATTGACTTGGGTTCATATTTCATTTAAAAGCTCTCATTTCACTGCTGCTACATGCACCTTCTCTGACTTATATTTCAGGACCTGCAGTCCGAATTGGTTTACTTCCACCTCAGCCTCTGTCAAGATAAATTAGACACCAAGGGTCCATGATACCATCTGAAGCAGAACTACTATTAGTAGGAAATATACAAGCAGTTTTATATTTTAATATAGTGTAGCACTTCTTTGGAGAACGCACTTTCTACTAAAAATGAAAGTGGATGTAACAAAACTTGGTGAATTTTGAAACATTAAAAGAAATTAAATTTTATTTTATTCTACATCCTCAGGCAAATTAGCCAAAGGAAGGTAGGTAACAGTAAATATTTTTATCTCCTTTCAGTGCATCTACAAACCATTCTGCTGAATAAGATCTGACAGGTTCCTGACTGTGAGCAGAGATAGGGTAACAACTTGGATGATACATAAACTTGCATCAGATATAGACTCCATTTTTGCTGTAATCATCCATCCATAGCCTTGCCTGCTCAGCTGACAAGTCATGTTATTAATAAAGCATATTGTAACACAAGTGCATTGCCCTTCATGGTGTTTATCTTGTTGGAAACTAATTGTTTCAAACAATGGCCTCAGTAAAAAGATGTGAAATGTTATAAGCTGTGTAAAAATCAAAGTAATATGTACTAATAACGATAGTTTGTGAAGGATTAAAACATAGATTATGCTGTATAGAGTTAATGACTCAGTCTCGCTTTTAAGTTTTCTTTTTATTCTAGTCCTGTGATATAACCTTGAATTTCAAGTCAAGCCTGGTGGAGAAACAAAGTTCCCTCATCAGAAAGTAAACTCCACATTGGCTTACTCACCAATGTCTCCCTAGTACATAGCACAGTACTTGGAAGACAGTCAACATGTAATATTTGTTAAATGAAAGAAATGAATAAATATGTGCATAGGGAAAAAACGGAACACATTTCAGGTTCAAGCCAAGCCATGACCAGAGTTCTTCCAGGATGTGACTCAAAGAAACAGATTGGGACTCAATCTCCAGGGGACAAGGACTCCCATATTGCTTCCATTTCATCCTCTCCCAATGCAGCCAATGGGACTCCCACACTGCTGAGCCAGACAGAGAAGCCCCAGGTACAGAACTGAGGTAGGAAAGGATAAAGTATGCCCTTTCCCATCTCCCCACACCCTCCCCAATACCACTCAATAAGGTCTGGATGTGTTCTTGCAGTTTTCAACCTGAATTCTCTTAGAACAATAAAAGGGGCTTCAGCTCTCCTCTGATTCTCATTAACAGAGTGCCAGGTAGAACAGCCTGCATGTATTTTAGCAGTAATGAGGGGCTAAGAGAAGAGTAAGGTCTTAGGAAGATAGACAAATGGAAGGCCAGGTCTTGAAATGGAGCTGGTTCACCTCGCCATTAAGTTGGTAAAGAAAGAATATGGCTGGGAGTGGTGGCTCCCACCTGTAATCTCAGTAATATGGGAGGCCAAGGTGGGAGGATCGCTTGAGCCCAGGAAACCAAGACTAGCCTGAGCAACATAAGGAGATCCTGTCTCTACAAAAAATTTTTAAAAATCAGCTGAGCATAGTGGCTTTTGCCTATAGTCCCAGTTACTCAAGAGAATGAGATGAGGGGACTGCTTGACCCCAGGAAGTCGAAGCTGCAGCTAGCAGTGAGCTGTGATCACACCACTGCACTCCAGCCTGAGCAACAGAGCCAGACCCTTCTGCCCAAAGAAAGAAAAAGAGGAGAGGAGAGACAGAGAGATAGAGAGAAGGGAGGGAGGGAAAGAAGGGAAGGGAAGAGGGAAGGGAAGCGTGGGAGGGAGGAGGGAAAGAGGGAAAGAAGGAAGGAAGGAGAGAAAGAGGGAAGGAAGGAAGGCAGGAAGGGTGGGAGGGAGGAAGGGAGGGGAGGGGAAGGAAAGGAAGCAGAGAGAAAAAGAAAGAAGATGGATGAAGATAGAACAATTTAGAGGTGATGAAGAAGAGCAGATACAGAAACATTCTGAGGTAGAGGAAAGGAAAAATGAAACTTGTTGGGGTCTAAGCCACAGCCACTTTTATTATGCCAAAACGTGATGTTGTTCTGATTATATCCTTCCATGTGTTCACAAAGGTGATTTCTCTCCCCAGCATGAGGAGTAGATTATTATTGTCACTCCTCTTACAAATAATCAGTTTAGGATTTGTGTGTGACACAATTCTGCCCAGTGGGACTCAGTTCTTCCAGAAGTCTCAAAAAAAGGGTTTCCTTCCTTTGTTATGAGTGAGAGACAGAAAAAAAAAAGGGGGGGTGGTGGTGGAAATAGCACCCCTCTACTTTGCTGGATGCCCCTGACTGTATTTGACATCCAGATAAGCAGAAGCCATGGTGTAGCCATGAAGGGACATGACAGAAGAAATTACCATCATGTGAAGATGGCAGAGCAAAAAGAAGAATCCCACTTAATTCCTGGACAACTTCCCTGAGTTATTTGACCAAGCAATACTGGAACAACCTTCCTCCAAACTTCTTATTTTATGAGGTAATAAATTCCTTATTTTTCAAATTTCCACCTCTATTCAGGTTTCCTGTTGTTTGCACTTTCGTTGATACCTTGACTTTTTTTCTACTAAAGGAGGAAGTGATGGCGTATGTTATGAATGTGAAATCTGGAAGTCAAAAAGTTTGAAACAGATATTTTGGTTTGCACTTATAGTCTCCTTCCATCTTCTTCCCCCTCCTCAGCTCCTACTGGATTCAGACAAGGGCCAGGACACAAGACTGAATGCAAAAGGACCTCTCCCTTCCCAAGACTTTGTCTTTGTTCCTAGTTCAAGCTCAATGTGTCTTGCTCCTTCTTTCCTAAAGATTTGTTCTGTTCCAGGAGGCTCCTCAGTCACTCCAGTCAATTGGCTTCTAGAGCCTTGCCCCATCAATTCCAGAGATACATCCACACGTCTCAACTCCAGCCATAATTTAGACTCAAGTGGGGAGTCTCCACCACAGCACCATTCTGTACCTGTATTTAGCAATGTTTTATAGCCTTTGAACAGAAATAAAGAAGTAAAATGGCCAGAATTTAGAGATGGAAACTGGCACAGGCATGGGAAACCTTCTGAGAATGCAGGAGTTAGCTGGGTTTACTAGTTAATAACTCTTATGAACATCACATAGCACACAATTCAGCATATAAATTAGTCTTAACACATGTATATTGAATTTCTTTGAAATGATCAGATTGTAGGCAGATAAAATGGCTTCCTTTTACAGAATCTTCCCTTCAGAGAGTCTTTCAATAGCACCACCTTCCCTCCACCCAAAATAAAACCTTCAACATTTTCACCTTATTTTTATAACACACTTTGAAATAGGGAGGGTGGTAAGGATAGTTCTATTTAATTTACCACGAAGGAACAAGACACAAAGAGATGATCTGACTTGGTCACCATCCCTGAGGGCATTCGTGGCAGAGAGGGATGGTCCCTCAGTCCCCAGGGCTCTCGAGCCTTTGTTCTGATGTCCCTGTATGTAATTGTTTTGATAGCAATTTCCCTGGTTCTCTCTCACTAGCTTACTAACCACGCATGTCAATCACATTCAGGAACACCGTGGGCCTAAGGGTCAGCCACATCTCAGGAGAATGCGATTCAAAAGAGAACACAAGGCATAATATAGCACTTTCTCCTTCTAGCAAGTATGTCAGTTGTGGCCTCGAAAGTCTGACAATGTGTAAAGAGAGTGTTGCTTTTTTTTTTCCTTCCCCCAGATACAGAAAGGAAAGGATATATCAAGAACTCTGACTATAGCTTTAAAGCAAGTGAGAAACCCATCAGTGTAAGATCCTCTTACTAGAGAACACTCAGTGGTACTGAAAGAGTTCTCCCCGTAAACTCTAGAGATCCCCGAGAGAGGTCCTGTTTTCTCCTCCCAAAGATCCATCTTCAGAGCTTCACGCCCCAGTCCGTGAGGGAAGCTGGAGGATGGGAGAGCCACAGATCCTAAGTCCCTTTCTCCTAGGGAACCCCGGGACCTCCTTCCTCGCTTCCCTACCACTTTAGGGAGCAGCACGCAGGGGCCCAGAGGCCAGGGTCCAGGCCCACACCTGGAGCAGGCCCGACGAAAAACCCGGACCGGAAGAACAGCGTGCGCGGGGCTGCAAGATGTTACTGGGAGGCGTGGATTCTGGAAAGTGCGTGTGCGCCGTCCCTCGAGCACCGCCCGCGGAGCCGATTGGCCCGGGCGCGCAGCGGGGGAAGCCCTTGGCTAATCTCCTGCCACTCATCCCGGCCGACGTCGGCGCGCGGGCCGCTACGCTGCGGACCTCTCGCCGCACCGGGCCGGACTGCGCGCGGAAGGACAAATAGTCCCGGCGGCAGCGCCGCGCGCACATCCACGGCTCTGCTCGCCCCGCCCGGGCTGCCGGGCTCCTGGATGGGGCGGCGGGAAGTGGAGGGGGCGGGGGGGGATCGGGCAGAGGAGCCCCAGCCTCTGCGGCTCGTCGACCTCGGCTTGTCTCTTTTCTGCCATTCGGGTGGATTGCGCTCCCTAGGGAAGAGTAATTGGATTCCGAGCTCCCTCCAGCCGGGATCAGCAGAAGGCGGCCGCTGACCCTGTAGCCTGGGAGGGGCGTATAGGAAGGAGGGAGACGTGGGGAGCCGCCGCCGGGAGGGACACGGTGAAACCACTGTCGCCTTAAGTGCGTGCGTGCTTGTTTCTTTACAGGCCGCAGCGGAAAGCTGGGTATAGAGAAGGAATTAACAGAGATTGCACACTGGGGCCCTTCCCCCCGCCCCCGGCACGTGACTCTTGCCCCTTCCAAGTTGTCATCCTCCTTGTGAAATTCACCTGGTTGCTGATACTCAGAAGAGGAATACTTTGGAAGCTTTAAGTCTTCCAGCCAGCACCCTTCTGTTTTTCTCTCAAAGCTCCACTTTCAGCTCAGCTGGAGAAAGAACCCTGTGAAATCTGGTATTGGACATGTCTCTTATTAACAAAGTAATTCTGGAGAAAACAACATTCTTTCCACAATCATCCAGGAACGTATCCCAAGTCCTTGCCTTGGCAGTAGCAAACTTCCCTTAATTCCGTTTCCCCTGTGGAGATGGATCCAGAAGTGGGAGCCTTCAAGAGTTTGGCTGAAATGATAGGCATGTTCTAGGAATTGTGACTTGACTTGGCCGTCTTATGTTTTCTTTTTCTTTTCATCTTTGTTACTGCATTTCACTCATTCATCGTTAAACTATTGAAGGCTTTGTTTGTGCCAGGCTCTGTTCTACTAATCAGACATTAAATCAGTGAGTAAAACGAAGCCCCTGAACTCTTGGATCCTCATTACAGTTGCTCCAGTGGGGGAAGATAGTATATTTACAATCATATACAGTTGTATAATGTCATGTAGGGAAAAGCGCTATGAAGTAAAAGAGCAGAAGGACAAGGATGCAGATGAGAGTGGGATACTATTTTATATTTTAGATAAGTTGATCGAAGAGGGCCTCTTTGAGGAATTTGTGTTTAAACAGAGGTCTGGATGAAATGAGATAGAAAGCCAAGCAAATATTGAGGGGACGGGTGGGGTGGAGGTGGAGATGGGGTGTCGGGGGAGAGCTTTCCGAGCAGAAGGAAGAGCAAGTGCAAAGGCTCTGCAGCCAGACACAGTTTGGTGAGTTTGAATTAGCAAAAAGGAGGCCAATGTGAATGCTGTGCAGTAAGCCAGAAAAACAGTTCGAAATAAGACTGGAGATGGGGTGATGAGTATGTGCGTGCTTGGCATTTGCTTTTAACATAATTTGAAACTTCTCTAAGTTCTGTATGCACTAAAGTGTCCTGCACTTCCTGTGTCTCCACCAGGCACTACATTTCATTCAGAGATGCCACTTTTTTCCTCCTGGTCTAGCAGTTAAGTGTTCATTTCTGCTTCTCACCCTCTTGTACTCAACTACAACTACCACTTCAAGTGTTTCTTCTGTGCAGAGCCTTATCTTTAATGTCACCTTCCCCCTCTCCCAACTTGTATACTTGCCTCTTTATCTAATCAGCGCATCTAATTGGACATCCTGACATCTTCCGATTTGGACAGGTCCAAAACCAATCTCATTATCTTTCCAAAATCGCTTCTCTTCTTTCTCATTGATACCACTGCTATCTCTGTCACCCAAGCTAAATACATGGATGTCATTTTTTACCCATTTGTCTCCTTTATGTGTTTTATCCAGTCAGTTCTCAGGGCCTCTCATGAGTAATTTATCTTTTAAATGCCTCATGTCAAAACCCTTCCTCTGTCTCTACTTCAGGGTCTCTGTTTAAGCCCTTAAATGTTGTCAGCTAGGATTAGTTCAGCAGTTTCTATGTGGTCTTTCTGACTTTTTTCTCGCTCTGCTCCAATCTAACCTACCAGAATAATTGTTCTGAATTTTCACTCTTAGCACAGCTCTCCATGCTTCAGCACTTTTATGGCTGAATTTTCTATTTCATTAAATTTAAACTCTTTTGATTGAATTTCTTTTTTCTTTTTTGAGACAGGGTCCTACTCTGTCGCCTAGGTGCCCAGGTTGGAGTGCAATGGTGCGATCATGGCTCACTGCAGCCTCTACCTCTTGGTGTTGAAGTGAACCTCCCACCTCAGCCTCTGGAGTAACTGGGACTACAGGCGTGTGCCACCACACCCAGCAAATTTTTTTATTTTTTGTAGAGACAGGTGTTTGCTGTGTTGCCTAGGCTGGTCTTGAACTCCTGGGCTCAAGTGATCCACCTGCTCTGGCTTCCCAGAGTACTGGGATTACAGGCATGAGCCACAGTGCCGAGCCACAGCCCTAACTGAATTTCAAGCTCTTGCCCTAATCTAGTTCCCTTCTACCCTGTGAACCACTCCTCAGTCTACCACTTCGATTTTAGTTAGGTTTGCCCCAGAAGTACATTTATATTCACTCATTCCTATATGTATTTATTTATGGATCTAGCCTCACATAACTTAGTATTTGATTCAGTAAGGATCCATTGGTTACAAGTGACGTATACCCAAATTGGTGTAAAGTGAGAAGGGAATGTATTCTCCCATACCTGTAAAGTTGAAGATAGTTCTGTTAGATATGGCTTGACTGAAGAATTCCAATTATATCAGCAAGATTCAGATTCTCTGCTTGAACCTCCCCAGAGGTTGCGGTTAGCTTGAGATCACACCATTGCATTCCAGCCTGGGCCACAGAGCAAGACTCTGTATCCAAAAAAAAAAAAAGAGAGAGAGAGATTCAGATTCTCCCCGACATGTTAGCACTCTCCTCTGCTGTTTGCTTCATTCTCAAGCTCCACAAATGAGCAATCAGAAGCCCCAGACCATCCTCACTATCAGCAAAAGTCAAGCACCCATTCATCAGCCACTCACTGTTGCCAAAAGAATGAGATGCTCAGATTGGCCTGGACTGATTCACAAGCCCATCCCAGGAGTTCAGTCTATCAATAACACATGAATGGCACAAGAAGGTGATTTGACTTAAAAAGAGGTATGGCTATCAGAAGGTGAGCAGATGTATCTTGAGTAATGGAAACAGCAGACACATACATATCCCTGGTCTTTTATTAATGTTTCCAAACATTCTTCCCCTACATATGCCTTCACTGATATCTATAGCTACTCAATGTAACAATATTTTTTTTACCACCCAAAATGTACTCACATCTAGGTCCTACAAATAACTCCAAGTCCAGGATAGTAAGGTGATATGCATGCTTCTCTATCATAAAGCAATTTGATGAAGTTCTTCATGGCCTGGTAACCTAAGGCTATAACTAGAAAATACTTAATACATAATTACAGAAAAGAGAACAACTGCAATGAAAACTTGTATTTGGAAATATGAATAATGACAAACATAGCATGGTCTCCAATTCATAGCATGTGTCATATCTTGCTACACAAGAATAGCAAGGGCTTCCTAACATGAGAGGGGAGAAAGTTCTTTGATCAACCAATCTGGCTGCCATATGTTCTATTTTTAGAGGATCTCTCATTCATTGTTCCTCCATGGTCATGTCTGTAATGGATACTGGGGAGCCTAATTCTTTAGGGGCCACACCTCTTCAGTATTCTTCCTGATCTAGTGGGAATTGAAAAATCACTTCCTATGGCAAAGATAATTGTGAACTTCTTCTGTTGTATACAATTGTTGTGGCAAGTAGCTACCAAGCCAGGGGCTACATTTCCCAGCCTCCTTGTTAACCTTGGTAAAGTCACATGACTATCTCCATTGGAATATGAGTGGAAGTGATGTGTACCATTTTTCGCCAATTCAGTTAAGAACTAGGTATGCCTTTGCCAGTCTCTTTTTCTTTCTTCCAGATACACTGAAAGGTCTCTAATGCCAGGCGTGGTGGCTCATGCCTGTAATCCCAGCACTTTGGGAGGCTGAGGTGGGCGGATCACGAGATCAATAGATCGAGACCATCCTGGCCAACATGGTGAAATCCTGTTTCTACTAAAAATACAAAAATTAGCTGGCCATGGTGGCGTGCGCCTGTAGTCCCAGCTACTCGGTAGGCTGAGGCAGGAGAATTGCTTGAACCCAGAAGGCGGAGGTTGCAGTGAGCCAAGATCACACCACTACCCTCCAGCCTGGTGACAGTGAGACTCCGTCTCAAAAAAACAAACAATCAAAAAAAAAGGAAGGTCTCTAAGAACCTGGAGGACAGTAGAGCCATAAGATAGAAGGAGTCTGGGTAGTTGAGTGATTTTGTAGAAGACCACCTGCTACTTAGAGGCACTGACGTTGGACTTTACAAAAGTGAAAAATAAATATCTATTGTGTTAAGCCTAAGTAACCTAGCTTTTCTTCTCCAGACTTAGGGTTTCTCTCATAGTACAATTTTCTTTAATTATTATTATTATTATTTTTTTGAGACAAAGTTTTGCTCTTGTCACCCAGGCTGGAGTACAATGGCGTGATCTCCGTTTACCACAATATCTACCTCCAGGGTTCAAGCGATTCTCCCACGTCAGCCTCCTGAGTAGCTAAGATTACAGGTGTGAGCCACCATACCTGGCTAATTTTTTGTACTTTTAGTAGAGACAGGGTTTCATGTTGGCCAGACTGGTCTTGAGTTTCTGACCTCAGGTGATCTGCCTGCCTAGGCCTCCCAAAGAGCTGGGATTACAGGCGTGAGACACTGTGCCTGGCCCAGTTTTCTTTAATTCTTAGCAAACTTCTGGTCTATTGGTATCTGGCCAATTCCATGAGGGGAGAATTCCAAAACGCCACTATTGTTTTAAGCTGCAGTCTTTGAATCTAGATTTTGATAGGAGAATTTTTGTCTTTTAGTTATAGGCCTTGATATTCTAACTTAAAGGCCTCCATTTTGGTTCATGCCTAATAACAATTTGAAATAATAGCCACTGTGTTTGCAAAGGGACGGAGTGATGGTGGTGTGTTAGCTGGTGGTGAAGGGAGTAGAATGGGATAACTATTACCTTTCTCAGCATGCAGGAACTACTTGACAGAGGCCTGAGTGTATTAAGACTTCTCCCTAGTGCCAATCTTATCCATTCTTGCCTTCATTAACATTAACATTCTCTTGGGGCTTTTCAACCCTTCCTGGCTCCAGATTATTGACGTTTCTGTCATCTTTTGTTGCAGCCTATAAGCAAAAATGTTCACTTGTAACAAAGTGGTATCTTTTCCTCTCTGCCTTAGATAAATCAAATTCAGTCCTAAGTTTGAGTCTTTTTCTTGTAGGACATTACTAAAAGCTAACAAGTAATAGTTGATATATTTTAGTATCTGACCTTTTAATAACAGCCCTTTTACATTTTGTCCTTGATAGGCATATGTTCTGAATCCCACTATACAACAGTTTAACCTACTGCTTTGCTATTGAAGTCCCAGTCTGATGTTAATGAGGCCTCATCTGAATCAACTAATTCAATATTTTTGGATCTTTCTGTTACTAATCCCCACTCCTGGTACCAATTGAAGAATTGTTAGAGCTATTTTAGTTGCAGGTGACCAAAAAAATCCCACACAATTCAAAATGACATGCAAAAAAGATAATATATTGGCTAGCAGCTCATATAATTAAAAAACTAGAGACAGCTTAAGGCATAGTTTGATCCAAGGGTTTAAGCAATGTCATTAGAATTATCTTGCTTTTCATCTCTTGGCTCTGTCTTGTGTGTTGGCTTCAGTTTTAGGCTACATGTGGTGGCTGCTGACAGTTCCAGTTTATATAATCTTTACTGTTAGCAATCTCAGTGGAAGAGTACATGTCTCCTTCCCACAAATGCCAGGAATAGTCTTCTTACATTTAATTGGCTCTGACTGGGACATGTGGCTAGAGGTATTATCCAGCATCTCAGGTTTGATTCCTGTCATTACTGTTGAAAATGAAGTTCACTCCAGCTAAAAGACATTGAGTGAAGTAACAGGAGAGGAAAATCAGGGTATGGTTATCAGAAGAAGGGTAAATGGTTAGTAAGAGACAAACAAATGGAGTCTCTCATTAGATACTGATGTGCAGTGTTTCCTAATTGCTTCACATGTGTTGGTTTCATCTCCTTCACTGGGCTGACTGTAAGTGTCTCAAGAGCAAGATCATGTATTATATGTCTTAACAGTGGCAACTCACCAGGCAGTCCTTAGATACTGGCTGATTTATGACCCCTTCTTTTATTACCAAAGATGGCACACTCTAAGAAAGTAGCAAGAGCTTAATAAAGGAATAGTTTATAGAGGAGTGATAGGAATGGTTAAGGGAACCAACAAGGAATGGTAAAGCACTTAAGGACTGGCAACAATGGAAGACCTTAAGCTTGAAGGAACAGGGGAAGGGAGCTATTAGTGGAACCCTGTAAGATCTGTAGCTTGGAAAGGGATGCTGACAGTCTGTTACTATAAATAAAGAAACACAGCCACTGCCAAAATGTGGCCCTGCAAAAGACCGGGGAATAAACACTTGTCCTCTTTTCCTCCCGTCCTCCATTGGTACCTCACATTGGCCAAACCTGTAACCAGAGGGCTTGTGTGGCACAGTTTTTAGAGTTCAACTTCCAGTAAAAAGCAAGACAAACAGGGTAAAAAAGTGGATCTGGAAGAGCAAGTGGAAAATTGCCAGTACATGCCTTTTATGTTCCTTGAGCAACCCTAAGTAAAAATAATTCCTATTCTGTGTTAACCATATAGACTGGATTTATCTGGGAAATATAACTTTAGCCTTTTCAATAAACTTGTTTAATATACAACCAATATAGTTTAATTTTAATAGCATTTTAAGACTTCAACATTCATGAATTCATATATCATAAAAATTATTTTGTTAGCCCATATAGTTGAAAAGGTGTCATCTTTGTATTGATATAGAACTCCTCAAGATTATTGTACCTGGCAATCCATCAGAAAGCCCTGGCATAGCACTCGTCACAGAGTGACAAATTAGATAAATGTTTGATGATTTGAAGAATGATTAAATGAATACATTAAAGCATTTTAAGCCAGAAGACTGTAAGTGGAAAACTAGATGGGTTTTTCTTGTTAGAGGTTGATGATAACTGTACAACATCTACCAATCCTGTCTCTTAAAGTCTGACATCGGCTTCTTAGCTGCTGATCTAGGTCTTATCTCTTACAGAAAATAGAACCAAATAAATCTTCTTTGTCAATTTTAAGAAGTTTCATAATTAATTATCATGCTAATAAATTCACTATAAAGTCAATATCAATTAAGGGACAATTATATTTTCTATCTAAAACTGGGTTTCCTCATAAAATAAATATAAGAAAAATAAATATACTTGCTTCAATTTGTAAACTAGGATATAAAAACCAGTCCAAACTTTCTCTAAAAGATTTTATAGTTAAGCCCCAAATCCATACTTCTGTTCTTTCACAATCCTGTGTATATAGGACTTAAGTTTACAAAATGCTTTCTTTATGTGGTACCATTCATTTATTCAAACAACAAATACTACTGAGCACATGCTATGTGCCACACATAATCCCTGCCCTCATAGAATAATGCTTCTCAAACTTTTATGAGACTATGAATCACCTGAGGATCTTGGGAAACTACAGATTCTAATTCACTAAGTCTGGGATGGGCCCCAAGATTATATTTCTAGCCAGCTCCCTGGTGATGCTGATACTGCTTGGAGTAGCAGAAGTCTAATGGATTTATTTAATCCTCACCATAACCACCTCATAGGAAAAGCATCAGTGTTTTGTTTCTTATCTGGAGCACTTACTATATACAAAACACTGTGCTTTGCCTTTTGTAGATAAAAATTCAGTCAGATATAGAGATATAGGCCTTTAGGAAACTCATTATACAGATGCTTCTCCACTTATGAAGGGATTATATCCCAATAAGCCCATTTTAAGTTGAAAATATTGTAAATCAAAAATGCATTTAATATCACCTAGTGAATGTCATAGCTTGGACTAGCCTATCTTAAACATGCTCAGAACACTTATACTAGCCTACAGTTGGGCACAGTCATCTAACACAGAGTCTATTTTATAATACAGTGCTAAGTATCTTGTGTAATATATTGAATACTGAAAGTGAAAAATAGAAGCGTTGTATGGGTACTCACACTAAGATTTCTAGTGAATGTATATCACTTTTGCATCATCATAAAGGAAAAAAAATCCTGAGTGGAACCATCGTCAGTCAGGGACTGTCTGTATAGCAGAAACAGCTAGTGTAAAAATCGTTATAATTGTATTATTCTGTTTATATAAAATGTCCAGAAAGGGAAATACATAGAGACAGAAGGCAGATTGGTGTTTGCTGGGCCAGGGGTGGGAATGCTGATTAACTATAAATGATCATGAAGAATCTTTTGGAGGTGATTAAAATGTTTTTAATATTAGATTATATTAATAGCTGCACACCTCAATAAATTTACTAAAAGTAATTGAATTGTACACTTGAAATGAATAAATTTAATGATATGTAAATTATAATTCAAAAAAGTTGTAAAAAAATCATGTATACTGTGAATAAATGCAATAATAAAGACATGTCTTAACTCTCTTTCACAGCCACGGAAATGGAGCTCATAGAGGCTAAGTAATTTGCCCAAACTCACAGAAGTAGTTGGTGACAGGGTTAGTATGTAAATCCAGTCTATATAAGCCAAAAGCAGTCATTGTCAGAAACATCTTCTGCAGAGAAGGCATAGAAATGTATGCCAGGAAATAGATACCCTTCCATCAAGAGGGCATTTGCCTCTCTCTCTGAATCCTCTTCACTCTGTGAGGCAAAGATCATGCTGAGTTGTGACCTAGGTGGCATTCCATAAACATATTGCCATCTGACAAGGCTGTGCAAGCCAGCTAGCTTCTGGCAGACCCTTTGGCTTTATTGGGGTTTTTAGTTGCAAGCAACACAAATCAATTCTGTATGATTTAGTAGCAAAGGAATTGGGCAGCCCACAGAATCATTGTGTGACTTGAGAACCAAGGTCAAAGTGGTGCAGCCAAGACCAAGGCCCAAAATAATGCTGCAGAGGTAGTCAGGTGAGAAGATCGCTATTACTAATGCTACTGAGCATGCTGGACTCTGCTCCTTTCTCCAACAGCACCACTGCTTTCAGAACTCATTTTGGCCACAACTACACTGTGGCAAGAGAAAGAGAACTGACTGCTATTCTTGCTTCTTTGTGTTATTAGTTCCTGACTCAAAGCCATGTACGTGCTTCTGAATCGAGAAGGGTAGCTCATGCACCTGAATCCAAGTTGCAAGGAGGGATGGTGAAGTGACTATATGACAACTTCTGTTTCTAGATAATGAGAACCAGGCTTTACTTCCTTTTAAGACTAACATATCAGTGAATTCTCCAAGCTTAGACAGTTCAGATGCTGAGCAGCCAAGAAAACAAGAACAAAACCAAAAATCCCCCCAAAACAGATATCCACTACTGTATTGCACAGTGATTCAAGTGATTCATGGAGCAGCAGCATCAACATCAAATGGAAGCTTGTTAGAAATCCAGAATTTCAGATCCTGTTCCAGATCTGCAGAATTTGGATTTGCTTTTAATATGGTTTGGTTGTGTCCCCAGTCAGATCTCATCTTGAATTGTGGCTCCCATAATCCCCACATATGAGGGGAGGGAACCAGGGGGAGGTAACTGAATCATGGGCAGGTTTTTCCCATGCTGTTCTTGTGATAGTAAATAAATCTCACAAGATCTGAAGGGTAGTTCTCCTGCACACGCTGTCTTGTCTGCTGCCACGTAAGACATGCCTTTGCTCCTCTTTCACCTTCCGCCATGATTGTGAGGCCTCCCCAGCCATGTGGAACTGTGAGTCCATTAAACCTCTTTTTCTTTATAAATTACCCAATCTCAGGTATGTCTTTATTGTGGTGTGAGAACGGACTAATACAGCTTTCTAACAAGCAGTCAGGTGATCTGTATGAATATTACAGTTTGAGAAGTAATCTATATTATAAGACATATTGTTTTTAAAAATTTTCAAAGATCACTCATCATTATGCTCTACTCATCCATAGCGTTACTAGATTTAATGCAGGACACAACACTCAGTTAAATTTGATTTTTGGATAAACAAGGAATAATTTTTAGAATTAGTATGATCCATATAATATTTGTTATGCTAAAAAATTATCCCTTGTCTATCTGTAATTCAAATTTAACTGGGCATCCTGTATTTTATCTGGTAACCATCCTTATAGTCATCTACACAACCCTCTCCTTATAATTTTGCAATGAAATAAAAGAAGGAGAAATTGGGCTGGGCGCAGTGGCTCACGCCTGTAATCCCAGCACTTTGGGAGGCTGAGGTGGGTGGATCACGAGGTCAAGAGATTGAGACCATCCTGGCCAACACAGTGAAATCCTGTCTCTACTAAAAATACAAAAAATTTAGCCGGGCATGGTGGCACGTGCCTGTGATCCCAGCTACTCGGCAGGCTGAGGCGGAAGAATCGCTTGAACACAGGAGGCGGAGGTTGCAGTGAGCTGAGATTGCGCCACTGCACTCCAGCCTTGCGGCAGAGCAAGACTCCGTCTCAAAAAAGAAAGAAAGAAAGAAAGAAATTAACATAACTGCCTACTGAAATGCATTTATATCAGTTTTCTGTTGTGGCATGGTAGACTATAAGCATCATGAGAGGAAAACATGAAAAGTGTACAAATCCAAGCACACTCTGCATTCTGCTTAAGCATTTGATGCTTGAGATCCTCTATAATTTGAAGGATAAATGTTAACTGTACTGTGAGGCAATTATTTTTAAAATATACCTATGAATTTTACAAAACTCAATGAGTTTTGACCAGTAACACCTTTATCTCACAGAATCTGACCATATAAACTGAGTAAAGAAAGGTAGTGTGTGATAACTGGGCTATATCATTGCTGGGTTACTTCTAGAGACTGCTATTTTAACTTCATTTTCTTCCTAAAGAAAAGAGTTGATCAAAAGCAAAAATTGATAAATGGGATCTAATTAAACTAAAGAGCTTCTGCACACTAAAAGAAACGATCATCAGAGTGAACAGCAACCTACAGAATAGGAGAACATTTTTGCAATCTATTCATCTGACAAAGGGCTAATATCCAAAATTTATAAGGAACTTAAACAAATTTACAAGAAAAAAAATCCCATTTAAAAGTGGGCAAAGGACATGAACAGACACTTCTCAAAAGCAGACATTTTTGTGGCCAACAAACATATGAAGAAAAGCTCAACATCATTGATCATTAGAGAAATGCAAATCAAAACCACAGTGAAATACTATCTCACACCAGTTAGTGATTATTATAAAGTCAAGAAATAACAGGGTGCTGGCAAGACTGTGGAGAAATAGGAACGCTTTAAACTGTTGGTGGGAATGTAAATTAGTTCAACCATTGTGGAAGACAGTGTGGTGATTCCTCAAAGACCTAGAACCAGAAATACCATTTGACCCAGCAATCTCATTACTGAATATATAACCAAAGGAATACAAATCATTCTATTATAAAGATACATGCACACATATGTTCACTGTAGCACTATTCACAATAGCAAAGACATGGGATCAACCCAGATGCCCATCAGTGATAGACTAGATAAAGAAAATGTGGTACCTATATTCCATGGAATACTATGCAGCCATAAAAATGAATGGGATCATGTTCTTTGCAGGAGCATGGATGGAGCTGGAAGCCATTATCCTCAGCAAACTAATGCAGGAACAGAAAATCAAACATCACATGTTCTCACTTATAAGTGGGAGATGAACAATGAGAACACAGGGACAGAGGGAGGGGAATAACAGGAACTGGGGCCAGTAGGGGGTGGGGAAGCAGGGGGAGGGAGAGCATCAGGATAAATAACTAATGCATGTGGGGCTTAATACCTAGGTGATGGGTTGATAGATGCAGCAAACCGCCATGGCACGAGTTTGCCTATGTCTCAAACCTGCATTTCCTGCACATGTATCCCAGAACCTAAAATAAAATTAAATTAAACTTTAAAAAAAAAAGAAAAGAAAAGAGTTGCTGCCTATGCCCAGGAATTTTAGAAAAATGGCTTTCAAACATTCTGGGAAAGAGGCAAATTGTATGATATATCAACTAGAATTAGACGTATCACATTCAGAAATTAATGACAACTTTTAGTACTATAAATTGTAGCCAGGTGCAGTGGCTCATGCCTGTAATCTTAACACTTTGGGAGGCTGAGGCAGGCCAATTGCTCAAGCTCAGGAGTCCAGCCTGAGCAATATGGTGAAACCCTGACTCTACAAATGATACAAACAAATTAGCCAGGCGTGGTAACGTGTGCCTAAAGTTCCAGCTACTTGAGGGGCTGAAGCAGGACCATCACTTGAACCCGGGAGGTGGAGCCTGCAGTGAGCCGAGATCATGCCATGGCACTCCAGCCTACGCAACAGAGTGAGAGCCTGTCTCAAAAGTAAAATAAAATAAAATAAAATAAAATGAAAGCATGCCAATTACATGTATTTGTAAGATTACTTAATTCATTTTAACATTTAGCTAGTCCAGTTATTTCCAACCAGCCAAACAGGCAATTTTGGGTGACAGGGAGACATTGACTTTCCTTTTATACCTTTTTGTGTAGTTATCAGTGAGCCACCTCCAATACAGTTTACCAATAAAAATTTTCCATTTATCATACTCCCACCAAGGCTCATCTTATCCTTTTGGTGAACAATGAAATATCCAGGAACTGTGAGAGGGATTACATTTCCAAGAAGCAGAATATCCTCAGGGGCTGATGAGTGTTGGAAACTAAACATGTATTTGCCCCCCTCTCCCAGAGTTTTTATATCACCTTTGCTGCCACCTTTTAATTCATTGTTTGCAAGCCACCACCCTAGAGGCAGACATCTGTGATGACTGAATGATGGACCCTGTTTTTATAGGGCAGACCACAAATATGTTAGTTGACTAGCCTTACTTTTTTTTTTAAGATGAAGTCTCGCTCTGTCACCCAGGCTGGAGTGCAGTGGTGTGATCTTGGCTCACTGCAACCTTCGCCTCCCAGGTTCAAGTGATTCTTGTGCTTCAGCCTCACGAGTAGCTGGATTACAGGCAGGTGCCACCATGTCCAGCTAATTTTTGTATTTTTAGTAGAGACAGCGTTTCACCATGTTGGTCAGGCTGGTCTTGAATTCCTGACCTCAAGTGATCCACCAGCCTTGGCCTCCCCAAGTGCTAGGATTACAGGCAAGAGCCTGGCTAGCTTTCCTTTAAACATTAAATAATAGAGAAAACATTTGTAAGTATATTATCAGTTACCTATGCACACTATTTCTATAAAATAGCTAAGTACATTTATGTGTCATGATGGTATAAGTTCTGAGAAATGCATCATTAAACAATTTCATCACTGTGCAATCATCATAGAGGGCATTTACACAAACCTAGATGGTATAGCCTACTATGCACCTAGGGTATATGTTATAGCCTATTGCTCCTAAGCTATAAACCTGTACAGTATATTACTTTACTGAATACTATATGTAACTGGAGCATAATGGTAATTAGTGTATCTAAACAGAGAAAAGGTAATGTGTTGTGCGAAGACATTGCAACAATTACCACATCACTAGGTAATAGAATATTTTCAGCTCCATTATAATCTTATGGGACTACCATCATATATGCAACTCACCATTGACCAAAATATCATTATGTGGTGCATCACTGTATTTATAATAGAGAACCATTAGAAATTATATAAAGCTCTTTCCCCCAAATGGTAGACCTATTAAATAAATAATAGTATATGCATACGATGCCGCCATTAAAAATAACATTTTTGGCTGGGCACAGTGGCTCATACCTGTAATCCTAGCACTTTGGGTGGCCAAAGTGGGAGGATCACTTGAGCCTGGGAAGTTGAGGCTGCAATGAGCCACAATCACACTACTGCACTCCAGCCTGGGAGACAGAGTGAGACCCTGTCTCAAAAACCAACAAATGAACAAACAAAATAACCTTTTGCTGGGTTCCCTGTCACATCAAAAGGTAAGTATAAAAGACTTCTAAGTCATGTCAAAAGGGACTCAGGAAAAAACTTGAAGAGGCTTCCATTGATCAAAGAGGTGAGGAACAGTTTGAGCATGAATTCTGTATGATAACTTTAATGGATAGATGCACAGTAAATATGTTTTAGTCTATCAGCTCAGATTGGTGCTCTAAGACAAAAAACCTCTGTCGGTATCTTTGGAAGATGCAAGGAAAACAACTTATTATTTTAAAAACTGCTAAATAAAGAGAATGAATGAAGCATCGAGTTCATGTCTCATATATAAATTGGACCTCAGGGTAACTACAATAGTTGATTATAAGAGTTTTCTCTTTACATATTTCAGCTAATAATTGATGCAGAAATGTTATATTATCATCATATTGTAACCCCTAGTGAAATAATGCAGCGAGGGAATGATCATTAACGAAGACTAACTTTACAAAAAGATTAACAAGCAGACATTTGTCTCCTACACGATCACATATCAAATATTCTTGCCAAAAATCCAACCAGAATTTGATCAAGCCTATATATCTAAATAATAACAAAATACAGAAGATAAAGAAACATATTAAATAACACTAAGGGAGTTACAATTAGAAAATTCACTCTATGGGCCAGATAGGATAGCTCACACCTATAATCCCAGCACTTTGGGAGGTTGAGTTGGGAGGATTGCTTGAGCTGAGAAGTTCAAGATCAGCCTGGGAAATATAATCAGACCTGAATCTGTACAAATAAAAAAAATTAGCCAGGCGTGGTGGCTTGTGCCTATAGTCCCAGCAACTCAGGAGGCTGAAGTGGGAGGACTGCTTTAGCCCAGGCAGTAAAGGCTGCATTGAGCCCTGATTACACCACTGCACTCCAGCCTGGGTGACAGAACAAGAAAGGAAAGAGGAAAGAAAGAAAGAAACAGAGAAAAAGAGAAAGAGAGAGGGAAGGAAGGAAGGAAGGTAGGTGGAGGGAGGGAGGGAAGGGAAGGAAGGAGGGAAGGAAGGAAGGGAGGAAAAATTTCGCACTATGGAAAGTCCTACAGGACAAACAACCCAATTTTGCCTCAACAAATCAAATAAAAGAGAAGGAGGGAGAAGCAAAAGATTAAGAGGCTTAAGACACATATTAAATAATGCAACAAGTGGACTTTATTTGGATCTCGATTTTGAACAAATTAAGTATAATAAACATGAGAACATTGGGAGAAATTGGAACACTGAATACTTGACGATATTAAAACATTTAAATGAAAACTGTGAGATGTGGGCCAGGCACAGTGGCTCACGCCTATAATCCCAGCACTTTGGGAGGCCGAGGTGGATGGATCACGAGGTCAGTAAATCGAGACCATCCTGGCCAACATGGTGAAACCCCATCTCTACTAAAATACAAAAAATTAGCCGGACCTGGTGGTGCATGCCTGTAGTCCCAGCTACTCAGGAGTCTGAGGCAGAGGAATCGCTCAAACCCAGGAAGCGCAGACTGCGGTGATCAGAGATTGCACCACTGTACTGCAGTCTAGCGAAAGGGCAGGCTCTGTCTCAAAAAAAAAGAAAGCAAGAAAACTGTGAGCTGTTACAATGGTATTACTTGTCATTATATATATATTTTTTTACAAGTGTTCTTATCTTTTAGATGTAAATGAGGAAATATTTGTGAATGAAATGATTTGATGTTTGCTCAAATTAACCTGGATGTAGAAATGTTTCAATAATTGTTGAAGCAGGGTAGAGGTTCAAAGGGGTTCATTATATATGATTTCTACTTTTTGTGTGTTTGGAAATTTTTGTTAAAATAATTGGTTTATAAACTTGTATTGAGATCAAAAGCTTAATTTTAGGTTTGTAATATATAAGTATACACATGCATGTACATAAACACAAATTAGAAAGGAGAGGAAACATACCAAAACATCTTTAGGTTACCTCGTTTCAATGAGATTATAAATGTAATATACATTTTTTTCTTATTCTTATTTCTTTCTTCTTTCTTATTTTTTATTTAGGTAAAATAGACTTTAAGAGGCACAAAATCCAGTTATTTTCAATGCTTTAAGCTTGACAAATAATGAAGACCAGAAAAGAATTCTCTCAACTACTAAAAGTTGTCTTTATGTAGTGGAACTATATGAGATTTTATTTCAGTTTTTTACATTTCTGCATTTTTCCATTTTAGCATAAATGCATATCATTTTAGGATTCAAAAATCCAACAAACCTTAAATCTAAAGAGACAATTAATTTATGAAAGATAAACAAAATTATTTATACTTTGGGGCAAGTTTTTTTAAAATACAGGTGTAGGCCGGGCATGGTGGCTGATACTTGTATTTCACAGCACTTTGGGAGGCCAAGGTGGGTGGATCACCTGAGGTCAGGAGTTCGAGACCAGCCTGACCAACATGGTGAAACCCTGTCTCTACTAAAAAAAAATACAAAAAAATTAGTTGGGCATGGTGGCACATGCCTGTAATCCTAGCTACTTGGGAGGCTGAGGCAGGAGACTTGCTTGAACCTGGAAGGTCGAGGTTGCAGTGAGCCAACATCACACCATTGCACTTCAGCCGGAGCAACAGAATGAGACTCTGTCTCAAAACAAACAAAAATACAGATGTAAGAAACATTATTTACATTTTATATGCCTGTTTGGCAGATTACCACTAAGGCAAGGATGGAAAAACAAATCAGAGCTCTTTTGATTCAACAAATGAATGCAATGAGGCTACATTTCTAAGAAAACTGTATTATTTGGCTAAAAGGGAAATTAAGCACTGAACTGAGAGTGTAGAGAAGGGCTGGCAAAGGAAACCAGGAAGGGGAAAAACCAAAAGGTACATTTCAGGGTGTTTAAGAGAATGTAACTGGTTGGTTGAATCAGAGAGACCGAATTTTACTATCAAATGTAAGAAAGTGTAAGTTCAGAAAGAGGAGATCATGGTTTTATGGTTTCATAGCCTATTTTTTCCTCCATAACACTGATACCAGCCCTTTCCCACTGTAAGAAAAACTTTGTAAATTTCATTTAAAAATACCACAGATAAAAAAAGCTATACATTTAAAAAGTCTCGATCTACCATAATTTGTTATTAATTGCTCTTCGCTGGATGTCTGTTTTTTATTCTTATAAACACAATGTTTTTCTTTACAAATAAAACTTTTCCCCTATTTTCCTGGAAGTAGAAATTGTTTGTAAGTAGAATTACTAGGTTAGGAGTATGGACATTTAGAAGGCTCTTGACATATACTGAATAGTTGCTTTCCATAGTGGTTTTTACTAATTATTAATTTGTTAATTCCTAATCTACATTCTATCCAGCAATGTTTATGGGTGTCTATCACTGCATAGTCACCGGCATTGATCATTATGCTTTTTAAAATATCCATGCGAATTTGACAGTTGTAACATGGGATCTAATTTTACTTACATATCCTTGATAGGTACTCACATTAACTATTTTAAAGCCCTCTTTCATGAATATTCTGTTATATACTTTGTTTTAAAATGTAAATCTTTTGAACTGTCTACTGTGTCTAGATCTTTGTTTCTGTTTAATTGACAGAATAAACAATGAACCCACTTAGACATATTGACTAAAAGAGTCAGGTTTTACAAACATTGCACTGACATCTTTGAAATGCAGAGAACAAGTTCTCACTTGAGCATACGTGTTCCTCCCCACCCCCACCTTTTTACCTATTACTTGATGCTAATCATCCTAATGTTTCAGATAGTTCTTTTAAGTTCCCTATGTTTGTACCTAGCTGTAAATCAGTTCAATTTACAGATGGAGCAAAAAACAACATGGCTGATGTTATTGATGGGCCAGCCACATTCTCATGCTCTGTCCTTCTGGGACCAATACTTTCTGAGGTGGTCAGGAACAGAAGACTGATCTGTATAAAGAGACTCCTGCTTCTCTGAGAGAAGTTAACGGATCCTTGGGGGATAAGCCTATGATTTTGATTTCTCATTAGCATTGTGAGCTTCATTCAAGTGTGACTGACAGTCATGCAAGTCAATATGGGAGCACTTCGGGAGAGCCAAGTTAGAGTTTTTTCTTATAGATTAATGCTTCTGTTTTTACAGAGTTCATTAGAAAAACAAATCAGAGCACTTTTGATTCAACAAATGAATGTAATGAAGCTACATTTTTAAGAAAACTGTATTATTTGGCTAAAAGGGAAATAAAATACTAAATTCCTTGTTCAAATAAAAATGTTACTGAAGGAAATGAAAGTATATTCTAGATGATTATTAATGCTTTCATTTTCACTTTCTTTAACTCTAGTTTAAGTCTTATGTAAAGACTAAATGCAACTCAGATTTAGCAAGCAAAGAATATTTATTTGCCAGTTTTAATCCCATCAAGCTTACTTTATGAAAACTTGAATAATGTCAAGATGGAACACATCAGATGGTTAGAAACAGAGTAGAAGAGGTAGCCAAAGACCCAGGAAATAATGAGCAAATCTCATCCACGATTTTCCTCAGCTTTCATTCCCAATTCCACAGGAAGCTGATATCCATCAATGTAAAAGATGTTTAAAATATTCAATAGCATTAGTTTATCATGCTTCTGAATACAGTTTGAAAGCTTAAGGTGAACATTTAAGCTTAATGTTTAAAGATTAGAAACAGTTTTTTAAAAAACCTCTGGTAGGCTTATAATGCAAATGAAATAGGAAAAATTATACTAAGACATCTTGAATTTAAAGAAGAATGTCCCAATCACCAAAACTTAATGTGTAATTGCATAAAAATGCCGGTACAGTGAAATTAGAAATTCAACAGATGGTCCCAAAATAAAATATTTCTGCAGTATATAAACAATTGTTCCCTAACTCTTCTCAAATTAAAGTGTGAATAATTAAGTGTAATTTAAATCATCTAATCCAAATCTATCAATTCATTTTTATGAAATCACCCAGGGGAATCAAGACAAGGTAACTTTCACTGAAAGTACAATTTCTCATTTAAACAATTAGTGAGGGATTATTGGCATTAGAAGGAAGACACAGTTATTAATAAGAAAAAAATAAATGCAATATAAGCCTTACCCTTGAAGAACTCTGGAAGAGTTGAAGGAAGTTGGTCGTATGCAACTAAGAACTTGTCAATACTAACCATGATTTTTTGATGAATATTCAAATAAACAACAGATTTACTATTATAATAGACTGAATTTGCCTAAGATGCCAGTGACTTGCAAGAAAAGATTTACAAGATCTGACACGTGGGGAGAGGTGAACTTAGTGTCACAGTGTCTTTTTTCTGGACTTTTCACCAGCATTAACATTTGCCTTTAGCAACCATTTAAAAATGGTTAATTTAACCAGCTTGGGCAACATAGTGAGACTTCGCTACACAAAATACAAAAATTAGCTGGGCATGGTGGAGTGTGCCTGTGGTTCCATCTACTTGGGAGGCTGAGGCAGGAGGATTGCTTGAGCCAGGGAGGCGTAAGCTGCAGTGACCCATGATGACCCACTGTACTCCAGCCTGGGCAACAGAGCGAAACCCTGTCTCAAAGGCAAAAAAAACAAGGTTAATTTAAGTGCATTTTTATTCTTTTTAGCATTGCTGTATCTTGTTAAGTACATCGCTCTAATAGTCTTTATTCAAGGTAAATCTACTCTGGTAGTCCAATTTATGTTCATCTTAATTTTCCTGAGCTGTTAAGGACATCACAGGACCACTACTCTAAAGACAGTTTGTCAAACTTTAGCGGACATCAGAATCACAGAAAGGGATTGCTAAAAAATAGATTGTGGCTGGGCCAGGTGGCTCACGCTTGTAATCCCAGCACTTTGGGAAGCCAAGGCGAGCGGACCACGAGGTCAAGAAATCGAGACCATCTTGGCCAACTTGGTGAAACCCCGTTTCTACTAAAAATACAAAAATTAGCTGGTTGTGGTGGCGCCTGCCTGTAAACCCAGCTACTCTGGCGGCTGAGAGGAGAATCGCTTGACTAGGAGGCGGAGATTGCAGTGAGCCGAAATCGTGCCACTGCACTCCAGCCTGAGCAACAGAGCCAAAACTCTGTCTCAAACAAACAAACAAACAAAAATAGATTGCTAGCCCCACCCTCAGAATTTCTGGAATGGAGCTCTACTCACAGAGTAGGTCTTGAATGGAGCCCCAAAATTTGCATTTCTAATTAGTTGCCAGATGATAGCAATATTACTCATCTAGGAATCACAGTATGAGTGAGAACCACTGTTCTAAGTGATATCTTATCTGCTTGTTCTCAGAAGGTAGTTGAGATCCCAAGAAGAGTTGAGGAAACCAAGAAAGAATTGTTTTATTTCCATGAAAATCTCAGGCCTGGCTCTGTCTATTTACGTATTCAAGGTCAATCTCTTCTCTTCTGCAGGGTTGTAGTATTGGGTGTCTTTTTAATTATTTATTTATTTAGAGATGGAGTTTAGCTCTTGTCACCCAACCTGGAGTGCAATGGTGCGATCTCGGCTCACTGCAACCTCTGCCTCCCTGGTTCAAGTGATTCTCTTGCTTCAGCCTCCCAGGTAGCTGGGATGACAGACGCCCACCATCAGCATTTTGTTGCCCAATTCTTATATGACACACAACCGAGTATCACACATTTGAGGGAAGTCTCTCTCATGGGAGAGAGGAATTGAAATAACAAAAAGTGAATTGGTGAAAACAGAGACTAAAGAAGGAAAATAAAACCATATATAGAGTTAGAAATATATACTATTTGTAGTTATGTTTATAAAATATATATATTCAAGAGAACGTTGCAACCATGAAACAAAAGCAGACAATAATTTTTTTTTTTTAAAAAAAAAGAAGAAATAAGTGCTCAGGATATAAAAAAAAGAGTCTTAGGATTAAACATAGGAGACTGGGTGAAGTGGTTCATGCCTGTAATCCTAGCACTTTGGGAGGTCAACGTGGATGGATTGCTTGAGCTCAGGAGTTTGCGACCAGGCTGGGCAAAACCAGCAAAACCCTGTCTCTGCTAAAAAAAGAAAAAAAAAAAATAGGAGAGTACAAATGAAAAAAAGAAAAAAAGATTAAAAAGGAAAATTAAGGGCAGGGCATGATGGCTCACACCTGTGATCCCAGCACTTTGGGAGGCTGAGGCAGATGGATCACCTGAGGTTAGGAGTTCGAGACCAGCCTGGCCAACATGGTGAAACCCTGTCTCTACTAAAAATACAAAAATTAGCTGGGCATAGTGGCATGGCATATGCCTGTAATCCCAGCTACTCGAGAGGCTAAGGCAGGAGAATTGCTTGTGACCAGGAAGAGACAGAAGTTGCAATGTGCTGAGAGCCTGCCACCACACTATAGCCTCAGCAACAGAGCAAGACTCCTTTACAAAAAAAAAAGATTAGAAAAGAAAATTAAGGAAATTTCCTGGACCGTAAAGCAGAAAGAGAAGACTTGTTCAAGAAGTTCAGAATGCAAATAATAAGAGCTTAAAAAAATCAGAAGTAAATGAAATAATCTGAGAAAAATTCTCTGAATTTAAGTACAAGTTACCGAATTGAATGAATTCATCAAGTGGACACCATAATGGATAAAAATAGATCTACACCAAAGTATGTGATCAGGAAATCTGAGTACACAGCAGATAAAGAGAAGATCTTTAAGCTTCCAGACAGGACACAAAAGAGGACAAATAGAAAAGACTAAAAGTAAAAAATGGCATCCATTGTTTAACAACATTGGAAGCAAGAGGGCAATAGAACAAGACTTTCACACATTCTTTTTTCTTTTTTGAGATGGAGTCTTGCTCTGTTGCCCAGGTTGGAGTGCAGTGGCTATCACAGGTGCAGTCGCACCACACTACAGCCTCTAATTCCTGAGCTCAAGCAATCCTCTCACCTCAGCATTCAGGGTAGCTGGGACAACAAATGGCATACCACCACACCCAGCTTCCAATACGCATATTTCAAATAGCTAGATCTCAGTTACTCGCTACAATGAGAGAAGCATTCGAAACACCAAATACCTTTTTGGAATACATTTCTGCCATGTATTTGAAAAGGCAGGTGCCTAGGAACTAAGCCAACAAATATAATTATCTTCAAGATCTGAAAAAAAAAAAATCTAGTGTACTTATTCTGCTCTACCCATTTAACCTGTCTTTGTTTGGAATTTGAAAGTTTTAAAACTGATGTTGAGCACCAACAGGGACTGAAGACAACCCATTAGAATGTAAGCTCTATGGAGACAGGAATTTTTTTCCTTTTCTTCCTCATTTTTCATTAGTATAATCCAAGCATAGAAGACAGTTCTGGGCACAAAGTATGGACTTAATAGATATTTATTCAATTGATAAAAAACTGAAAGAATAAACAAATGCCAGAGGCAGTTAGGAGTCTACAGAACAGCAGCTGAATTTATAAGTACTCAAGCTTTTGAAAAATGAAATTAAATCTTCATTCATAATTTTCTACTGACTACCATTACAACCAAACCTGCAAAAGAATGGTAATGTTTATTTGTCATAGTCTAAGATGATGAATGACCATCATTTAAAAAAAAAATTTTTTTTGAGACAAAGTCTCACTCTGTCACCCAGGGTAGAGTGCAGTAGTACAAACACAGCTCACTGCAAACTCAACCTCCTGGGCCCCAGTAGTCCTCTGTGCTCAGCCTCCCAGGCAGCTGGAACCACAGGTGCATACTTCCACACGCAGCTAATTTTTTAATTTTTTGTAGAGATGGGGTCTTGCCATGTTCCCCAGGCTGGTTTCTAACTTGTGGGCTCAAGCAATCTTCCCCTTGGCCTCCCAAAGTGCTGGGATTATAGATGTGGGCCACCATGTTTAAAAACCATACTACGTTAAAGGGCATTTTTGGGCTATTAAAGGACATTCTCATTTCAGCCTCAACCCGCTGGGCTCAATCAATTCTCTTGCCTTAGTCTCCTGAGCAGCTGAACTACAGGCATATAAATACTCAGCTAATTTTTAAATTTTTTGCAGACAGGGTTTCCCAGTTTCTCAGGCTAGTGTTGAACTCCTGGGCCCAAACCATCCACCCACTTCGGCCTCCCAAAGTGCTGGAATTACAGGCATGAGCCACTGCATCCAACAACAACTCTTTTAACAACAGCTATCCCTTCGCTATTCTGATCGTATGACTGGCAAGTCACCAAATATTTAAGTTTTTAGTCTGTACAAGTTTTACTTTGTTGGCAAAAGGGAGGATTTTATTCACGTGCTTTGATGTGGTAAGTATTGTTTGCTCCTTTGTTTTTCTTAGTATCTATTTTGGTAATCTTTAATCTACGGGAGTAGCCTACACAAATCTGTGTAGCTGACTTCCATCATGCTATTATAAGCTCACGTGAGTTAGGTGATCCTTCCTTAAAAAGACACCCAATACTGCTGGGCGTGGTGGCTCACACCTGTAATTCCAGTACTTTGGGAAGCTGAGGTAGGTGCATCACCTGAGGTCAGGAGTTCGTCACCAGCCTGACCAACATGGTGAAACCCTGTCTCTACTAAAAATAAAAAAATTAGATGGGTGTGGTGGTGGTAGCAGAGAGCTACCAGACAGTCTATTAGCCATCAACCTTGGACCCTAGTGGATAATGTTAGGAGGCCAGTCACTCCATCCAGATAGCAATTTACTACATCCACTAAACACCCAACTTGACTCTCTTCCCTCTCTCCTTCTTCTCTCAGCTTTTTAGAATATTTGTCTTCTAAAAAGGGGCCAGTTAAGTCAATCTCCCAAGGAAGTAAAAAGCCCATTGCTTTGGCTGCTTTTCCTTTTGACTATAAAGGTTTCTCTGGGCAACTCAGGTGTCCTCGATAAAATATGCCTAAGTGTGTTCAAAGATAAAGTATGTGCTCTTACAAAGCAAGGACTGAAACCATGCTGACAGAATTCCTGTGTCTGTCCAGTAGTAGTTTACAGTGAATGGACAGTGAAGCAAGCTCTATTAGATTGCTGGGCATGGTGGCTCGTGTCTATAATCAATCCCAGCAATTTGGGAGGCTGTGGTGGGAGAAGCACTTGAGCCCAGGAGTTTGAGATCAGCCTGGACAATATAGTGATATTTTGTCTCTACAAAAAAAATTTAAAAATTATCCAGGTGTGGTGGTGTGTGCCTGTAGTCCCAGGTATTTCAGAGGCTGAGGTGGGAGGATCACCTGATCACAGGAGGCAAACGTGCAATGAACTGAGATTGTGCCACAGCACTATAATCTGGGCAACAGAGTGAGACCCTGTCTCAAAAAAAAATCTTTTATAACCTTCTTGAGGGCAATATAGGTTTTAGGCTTTCTGTCCTGAAACATTTAACACCATGCCTTGCATATAAGAAATGCACATTAAATACTTCTCAATATTAATTTGTTGATAGTGATTAACTTATACTACAGAAACAGTACTATTAATTAACACTGAATTTGTATCAGTTGTTTCCCTCTGAGCTTTTTGATAAAGGCTTCTGGCTTTATCTAGCTGGGCCAGCAAAGGCCCAGAAATGAGTTATAAGTGATACAAAACTCCACTTTTTATATTCTTTTTGTCTTTCATATAAATCAGAGGTATTATAGAAGATTCACTGGTGGGAATCATTTTCTTATTAAAAATGACACGTTGTGTCTCTGCCAGGGTTTGGTATCAGGAAAAAAAAAATGACACATGTAAAATGACATATATTGTGAAAAATGACATATATTGTGAAAAATAATTTCATGTTATAATGTTAAATGAATGACAGATTTAATTCCAGCTCTTCCTTTTTGGGTTTACTATGCTGTTGGCACTACGTTAGGTGCATGGTACTGACAGATGGATGTTAGTCGTAACCTTCAAGGGGTTCACAATCTAATATGGAAAATAAATTACAAAGTAAAACTATATGGGCCATAACAGATAAGAAAAACTTCACCAGTCAGTACCTAAGGAATGAGGGAGCCCCTATGATTGAAGGTTTGGGCAGATATTCTTCCTCTGCACTAGCTGAGTGAGAAAGATGAGAAGAAAATCTTGAAAACAGCATAAATCCTACATATGGGATCACATACCGTCTCCTACCCCAAGATTTCTCTCAATTTTTAACATGGAGTCATAGAATCTTATCACAGTGGTATGGGTTGACTGTGTCCCCTAAAAATTCATGTGTTGAAAACTTAATCCCCAATGCAACAATGTTGAGAAGTGTGACCTTTAAGAGGGACTTTTAAGAGAGTAGAGCCCTCATGAATGGATTATGCTGTCATGTGTGCTCACTTGCCCTTCTGCATGGGATAACACAGCAGGAAGGCCTTTTAGAAATGCTAATGCCATGCCCTTGGACTTATCAGGCTCCAGAACCATGAGCCAAATAAACTTCTGTTCTTTATAAGTCACTCAGTCTATGGTATTCTGTTAGCAGCAGCAGAAAATGAACTAAAACACATGGGAATGGACCTTAAAAGTTAACTAATCAGACTTCCTACCTGACATTTATGTCTTTGTTACTAAAAAAATGGTCATTGGGCTGGTACTGTGTAGACCACACTAGATTACAAACAACAGAAAATTCAAATCCCATTGGTATAATCAATGAAGATACACCTGAGATCATAAATTGCTTAAGAGCCTCAAAAATGTCGCCAAAAGCCAGGCACAGTGGCTCATGCCTGTAATCCCAGCACTTTGGAAGGCTGAAGTGGGTGGATCACTTGAGGTCAGGAGTTCAAGACCAGCCTGGCCAACATGGTAAAACCCCATCTCTACTAAAAATAAAAAAATGAGTCGGGCCTGGTGGCAAGTGCCTGTAATTCAGCTACTTGAGAGGCTGAGGCACAAGCATCACTTGAACCTGGGAGGAGGAGGTTGCAGTGAGCTGAGATTCCACCCCTGCACTCCAGCCTGGGTAACAGAGCCAGACTGTTTCAAAAAAACAAAACAAACAAAAAAAGTAACCAAAGATTAGATCTCTGTTTGCTTTTTAAATGTCTGCTTTATTTTAACCCAGACCTTGTGTTTGGAAGATGGCTACCCACCATCCACAAGACCCGTTTTTTTTGAGGACGTGCAGAGAGAAAAGGTTGCCTTTGAAAGATCAAGAAATTGGTCTTCTTATTGGCCAAAATGTGTCACGCCCATTGCCAACCAATAACTGTGGCAGGGAATGGGATTATGCTGAGTTAGGTTGGAATCATGCTGAGTTGCTTAGATTGGAACCATATGCTCCTGTAGGTAGGCAAAGGAGGGACGTGACTAAGAACTGGGCTTGTTTACCAAGATAAGGAAGAGTGGATATTTTGGGGAGTCTAGGCTACCACAGAGCTGTCATAAGGTTCAGGTATAGTCAATGCAAAGCCATGGAAACCCACCTGATAGCTGGTTGTACCATCCGCCCTCCATATCTGAGGTTTCCAAATTTGAGGATTCAACCAATTGAAAATAAAAAATGTAGTTAGGCTTATCAGGATTGCATCTGTACTGAAAATGCAGAGATTTCTTTGGGTGATTATTCCCTAAATACACCTTACCAATTATTTACATAGCATTTACATTGTGTTAGGTTTTATAACTAATCTAGAAATAAAAGTATATGAACATCTTAGAAAATCCAGTCTGGGAACCAATCCTACGGATACAAAGAAATGACTGTAATAAGTACAGTGATGGCATATGGTAGGTGAATCTACCTCCCTTTCCATACCAGCCCAGAATCCAAAGGCTCCTTGCCATGTTGTCCTCAGGCGTCGGCTGCTTCCTTCCATTTATTACTTTGGAAGTGTCTTCTTTCTTCAGTGTTTCTTCTGAGTGGGCCTTAACGGTCTTGACTACACTCACTTACCTAAGAGTCAAAACACTGGCTTCCATTCAAGAATATCTATCTTCCAGCCCAGAATCGAAGAACAGAGATTTAGTTATTTTGTCTTTTTTCTACTCTGGGGCTTCTTTGAGGCCAAGTTCAGAACTTGCGCACAAGATAGTGGCTGTGTGACTAAGCCGCCCTGGGCTGTCTCTGTGAGATGAAGAGACTGGGTTGATCGATTCCCAAGAACTCGTCCGACGTGCAATTCGGTGGCTCCGAATGGTGGGAGGAGGGGACTGGAGATGTGGGGTCTGTGTGAGTTGGGTATCTGAGAACCTGAAGCTCACACGGCTTTGTCTGGTTTGAGGAAGGTTTTTGGCCCTTTCTCCAGCGTTCGGCTCAGCAGCGCATCTGACCGACCGCGCCTACTCCCGGAGCGACCTAGGAGGCTGGGTCTCCAGTCCCCACGCGGGCAGTGTCTGCGCCGATTGCAGCCCTCCTGCGCCGGAGCCTCGGGGCCCAGGTGAGGGTGGCGTCCAGCGTGACCTGGTCTGGAACCGCAGCCTTCAGTGCTCCGCGGCCTCGGGTTCCGGGAGGCTCGGGAGCCTGGGCAGCGGATCCAGATGCTCTCACAGCTGTGTCTTCGTCGCTCCGCTTCGGGGTCCAAGACCCAACAAGACCAACGCGAGGAGGCGCCCACGGTGCCCGCCGCCCCGCTCCCAGGGGACCCGGACGAGGACAAGGGTTCCTCGGCGAGGGGTCGGGGCCTGCTTCCCAAGGTGCCTGCGAGCGCCTCCAACCCCTCCCCGCCCGCCCCAACTCAGTCCCGCCTCTCCCGATCGCGGGCTTTGTCCACCCGCCGCGGTGCGGCTCCTCCCAGTCTCTGCCGGCTCCTCCCCACTTCCCCTGCTGGCCCCACTTCCTAGGCGGCGGAGCGCGCCGGGGAGGGAAGGGTTAACCCGGGGCTCTTCCCGGCGCGGAGGGATCCGGAGGCGAGCCGAGCGCGGTGCTGAGGCCGCCTCAGCGAAAAAAATGTCCGCCTGAGGAGACCCACAAGTTCTGTTCGGGGGGACTGACTGCCCGCCCCGGGAGGAAGGGGCGTCCAGGCCCGAAAGCCGCCTCCCCCGCCCAGACCCAAGAGCTCGTGCGGGGCAAAGTGAACCGAGCCGCTGGGCAGTACAAGGGGAAGCCCGAGCCCGCTCTCCTGGCCAAAGTGAACTTTAATCGGGGTGGTTGGATGCAGAGACGGGGCGGCAGGTAATTGCGGGCTAGCGAGTGGGAGGGGGGAGGCGCGGCAGGGCTGGGGGCTGCGGGGCGCCGCGGCGTCCCTGCCGGAGCGGGGGCGCCCCTGGCCCGCGCCTAAACTCCGCGCCCCTTTGTACAGTGCCAGACCCGGGGTCCCCTCCAAGTTGGGGAGCGGAGTGGGGGCGGAGGCGCGAGTCGCGGGCGCTCAGGCCCGCTGGCGGCGCGCTCGGCCTGTGCGCCCGGTTCGGCGCTCGACTCGGGCCGGCGCCCAGGCTCTGGGGCGCGCGGGAGATCTTCGGCCACGGAGCCAGGCTTATTGTTCGTAGGTCCCGGGCAAGGCAGCAAAAGTGGGAGGAGGCCGAGCCTGGGTAGGAGGACGGCGGGCGAGAGCGAGACTAGTTGTCGGCGTTTCTGTTTTCTTTTTAAAAACGCCCCTTGGATGCGCTGGGGGTGCTTTCCGACCCCCTGGGCCCGCCGGGGACATCCGGGCGGCGACGGCCACAGAAGCGGGCCTGCGAGCGGCTCGTTCCCTGCAACTTGTCAGTTCTATTGTTGCCGAGCGAGTGAGTCACTTCGCATCTCCGCTCGCCGCCGCTCCGCTCGCTGGACGCCGAATTGCCCCTCACCCCGCTCCTCGAGACCCCAGCCGCGGCCGGGCCCCGCGCGCCGAGTACTCGGCGGCGGCGCGGAGCAGGGGGCGCCGGGGAGGGGGCAGAGACGGGTTCGGAAACTTGCGGGAGCCGCCGCGTCGCTCTTGGGCCGCGCCGAGGAACGCGTGGATTCGGAGACCCGGCGCGGGCACTGAGCTCTCCCGCCCCCTGCTCGCGTCGCGGTAGGAGCGAGTCCGGGTCTTGGAAGTCATCCCGGCGCCCTCAGCGCTCTTCTTCTTCACCAGTACCTCTTTCTGTCCCTTCACACACTTTGGGCCTCGGTGGTCACTCGTTGAGCCCGTTTCCTCTGCCCTAGGACTTGCTAGAAGTGGCCGAAGATGAATCCCCAGCAACAACGCATGGCCGCTATAGGGACCGACAAGGAGCTGAGCGACCTGCTGGACTTCAGTGCGGTATGAGAGCTTTCTACGGCATCTTGGGGTTCTGCAGAGGGCACTAAAAAAAAAGAAAGAAAGAAAGAAAGAAAGGGTGGGGGGAAGCAACGTGGAGACTAGGCAGCGTGAACTCCATCTGCTTTCTGCTTGAGCAGTAGTTCTCAGGGCTGGAGTCCAGCTCCCCCAAGTTGGACACCTGAACTTTGATGTAATGTCTAGACTTGCAGATTTAAAACTTTAATGCCAGAGGGGTCATTTGATTTAACCAGTTAAAACGAGAACAGTGTAATTATGAGTTTTGGTTGAATCAACCTCCGACCCGTCTGATTATTAGAGATCTTGTACTTTATATGAAAAAGTATTGTTTCCTTCAACACTCCTCACCACTTTCCTCTTTAATATCAGATGTAGTTTATGGTACCTGAAAGATAGCAGCTACAAGAAAGGCAGTCCAGATCTAGAATTTCCAGCCTTCTGAGCAGAGTACTTTTATTTATATGTGTGTATGTATACATATTATGTTCTTAACATGGGAAATAACTTAAAATCAACTGAAACCGAAGGGCCCAATGGTTTTATTTTTAATGGATTTAATTCCTTCATTAACTGCTGTTAGGAGTCAGCACCTATACCTGCTTTATACAACTCAGTTATAATCCTTACTGTATGTAGGAATTTAATTGGCCATGATTCTGACTGTATATGTATATTAAGATGTAATGTAGATGTAATGAGATTCACTTAGTTCCACAGTGTAGATCAAGGGTAATAGTATACTGTTTAAATTTAATAATCTTGGAGTTTTCCATGTAAATGATAGGATCTTCAGAACAATATGTAACCATTATTTCCCATTAATCAGGAATTAGTATCACTCAGGGTATTTGCCCCTCTGGATCTGAAAGTATCTTCAATTTTATTTTAACTTTCCTCTGAAATACAGTAACTGATTGATGGCTTTGATGGACTTTTGTTTGCAAGGAATCTAGAAGAATTTCAGGACTAACAGATAACATTTGGATTATTTTGCAGATGTTTTCCCCACCTGTTAACAGTGGGAAAACTAGACCAACCACACTGGGAAGCAGTCAATTCAGTGGATCAGGTAAGATGATGTCTTAAACCAGAGACTCATATTTTGGTGGTATGACACATTTTAGTAGAAAAATAGAAAGCATGACATTTAAGTATTATTGAATATATGTATATAAAAGGTGGAATAGCGTCAAGCAATAAAATAGTAAGATTTATTAATTTTAAACGATGACATTTCCCTCAGAAATCTGTAGGAAATCAATGGTTTCATTGACAATTATTTAAAATGTTAATGGGGTAAATTTTCAAAATGAACAGAAACTTAGATTTATTTTTAAATGATACCTATTAGATTACTGAATTCTGTCCTATATCCAGATTACATTATGATAATGTTTAGAGTAAGTTAAAGTAGATTCTACACTAGTGCTGTCGTCTTTAAATTTACTTTTAATACATTTATGACTGCTGTGCTCTATTATTAGACATCCCATTTTTCTTAAGTATTCGTTTTTTGTTTTTTTAACTTTTAAAAACTCGTAATTTTTAAATATTTGAGAAGCACGATTCATTCCAGTGTACAAAAGCTGTGATTTTTTATTTTAATTTAAATTTATTTCTTTGTGCTCAGAGATGAAAAAAATAACTAAAGCTATGACACCATCATCTTAAGAACACTAACTGTCAAATCTCTGGGCTGAAACTCAGTAATTCCACTTCGATGGGTGCTTTTTATTTCTCCTGGTAAAATAATAGTTGATTTCTTAAAATACTGTGAGAGTAAAACATCAGAAAATAAGGTTAATTTCATAACTGCCGAAACACTTTATACGACTTTACAGTCTAAAAAGTTTGTATTTAAAAATTGTCTACTAATTTAATTTACTAAAATTCATTTTTAATTACGAAATTACTGCTTGTGGGGAAAGTATAGCATGTCCTTAATCATCTCAAGTAAGTGAAATGAAGGCATTTTTTGGATTTTAAGTAGGTTGAAGACTAACATTATTCTTGATCAAAAGGATATCGTGAAACGAAAAGCCAAGTCCCAACTCTTCTCTCACCTCCTTCCTTTTACTGGTAATCATTTGAAAATTGTTACTTTTTTGGGAGGGTGGAGAAAGTTTAACAATTTTAAAGGTGTAGAAGATGGCTGTATTTCTTCATGGTGTTTTGAATACCTCTCATTTTTGCAATTAATAATTCATTCTTAGGAGCCTTCAGATGTACTTTGACTAATACATGGTAGGTGATGCTTAGTATTTTTTTAAAATGAGTCATGATATTGCTGTTGCTTACTGTTCCACCTAAAATTGTAAATATATATAACTGGATACTCACTGATACATTAACTTAACTGTAGGAACTTACTATTAGAAGTGCATTGTTTTTATAATAAAGGCAATTATATTTATTATACTTTTTCAAATTAAGAATTTATGTAGTCTATGAAATTAAAAAGTATATATGTGAACTGAGATGTGGATTACAAGCATGGCATTGGAGCAGTTGTTGGACTTTTTTCAGTACTTTGCGTTACACAAAGAAAAAATTATTTTTCTAGATTGCCAGTGATCACTGTATTTGATTATTTAGAATAGGAACTTTTAGTTTTAAAAGTTAGATTTGTTATCCATTGAAAAGGTTGAACTTAAAGTCCTGTATTCAGTGGACTTAGCAATATTTATTTGTGGTTTGTTTTCAATGCTACAAAAAGTTGTAATAAAAAAGCTGTGACTTTTAATAAGTTAGTGAATGGATATCAGTTTGGGAAAGAAAATGGCATGTGACTTTTTCAAATCAAGATGTACTGGTAGATAACGATTTTTCTGTGGCCATTTCTTAAAAGGAATGTCTAAAAGAAATTGGTGTAGTAACATTATTTTACTTATATAATTTATGTTTATATACCTTATTGACATTTGAATAATCTTCTGCCCTGATTTTTAAGGATACTATGTAATACACCCTAATGCCTGTGTATTTGCAGCTATTAAGGAGCTGAAGATCTGACTTTCCTTTTGAAGAGCTGCTGTAGTAAAGATTAGGGTTTTTTGTTTTTTGTTTCGTCTTTGGAGTAACATTTGTAAAAACCTTAGGCCATTTGACTTAGGAAGACTAAAGTTTATAGTTGGGTATTGTAATTTCCTTTATTTTTCTTTTTTGAGGAATATTCAGTTTCACAGTGGGCTGTTTTTGAAGAACAATATATAATACTTTTTTAGTATTATATTATGTGATATTATCTTTAATCTTATTCCTGAAGCAAAACAAATAACTAACTCATGATAGCTGAGTTGTTTGTCAAAAGTCACTAAGGAAAAGATAAAGGTGTGTTGACTACAACTGATTTGTCCTGAGGTATCTGTTATGTTATTTCTTCATTAAGGTGTTAAAATTTTCTATGCCTTATGGTAGGACTGAACTTGTTCACTTGGTATGATAGGCTCTGTGAAGTGTTCCTAAAGTGACCTTGAGAGTAGCTTTTCTTTCTGTAGGAGTGAAAGGTGGAGCACTCTTAATTAGGGCGTTGTATAGAAAGAAAGGGCAGTCTATAGAAGGAAAGTTTGTTAAAAGGATTGACAAAATGGAAATGGTTTGGATGTTTAAATCCGTGTCCTTAACTTCAGGGTTTGAGTGTGTACATCTAAATTGTGATTTTAGGGTTTAGTTTTTAGTAGCTTAAGTGTTTGTATGATATCTGAAAATTTCCTGTGTTAGATTTTGAATCTAAGTAATAAGTGATGTTATCATTTTGTAAGCCATCTGTGGATACTAAATATGTTTCTCTATTATATTTCTATCTAGAAAGTAGTTTTAGCTATTAAGTAAAGCTATACTTTTTCTTATTGAATTCAGACTTTTCTAACAGTATAGGCTTCTTTTTGCCCAAAATTTTTGAAGATAAATGTAGGAAGCATTTTCTGGCATTTAATTTTTTTAAAACAGTTTTTCATTCTAAAGTTACTGATCTGTTTTGTGGGGAGGATTTTTAGATGTACATATAGGCTTTCTGAAAATATTGATATGCGGCTAGAAAGATGAATTCTTATTAAATTGCTCCAGTAATTTTTTTATTAAATGAAACTTTATTTTTAGATAATTATAGATTCATATGCAATTGTAATACAGAGATTCTATATACCCTTTACCCAGTTTCCTGCAATAACAACACCTTGCAAAACTAGTACAGTATCAAAACTAGGTTATTGATAGTGATACAGTCAAGATACAGAAACTGTTCTGTCACCACAAGGATTGTTGGTGTTGACCTTTCATAACTGCATCCACTTTTGAAGTAATTAAAAAAATGCTAAGATTACTAAATGCCTTCTTACCCCATTAAACTTGGAGTAAGCTTTTCAAATTGTCATAGCATTACTTGAACATATCAAGAAAAAAATCAAGAGAGGGAAAACCAAAATTGTACCAATGTGGGTTTTTACTGAACTGTAATATAAATAGGAATGGTGATTTTAGAGAGGAAACTAGGTTTGACCTTTCACTTAAGGTATTTTAAGGTTATGAGTAGGGTGTGGTTCATATTATGTACCTATTAGTGTTGAAATTTATAATAACTATAATTTGTAGTAATACACACTTGTTAATACTGAGCCATGTTAAACATTTGCTTCAGGTAAGCTGTAGTGATTAATGAGAGTTATCACAGAGTCAGCAGGTGTGTGGGGAAAAATATATTTTATGACAAATATGGTCTGCTATTAAGTAGCTCATTTAAGGTAAAAGGTAGCAAAAAATTCTTTTAGAGAAAACCTGTATATGAAAACTCAAACTTGGAAAATAGAAAAATTAGAGATGACTATAACCATGAGTATTGTATACTTTTCAGGACAATTCCTGAACAATTGAAAAACAAGATTGGGCGCGGTGGCTCATGCCTGTAATCCCAGCACTTTGGGAGGCCGAGGTGGGTGGATCACATGAGGTCAGGAGTTTGAGACCAGCCTGGCCAACCTGGTGAAACTCTGTCTCAAATAATATTACAAAAATGAGCGGGGTGTGATGGTGGGCACAGTAATCCCACCTACTCGGGAGGCTGAGGTGAAGAATTGCTTGAACCCGGGAGGCAGAGGTTACAGTGAGCCGAGCTGGCGCCACTGCACTCCAGTCTTGGCAATTGAGTGAGACTCTGTCTCCAAAAAAAAAAAAAAAGAAAAGAAAAATTGGTGTTTTTTCAAGTAGTCATTGTTTATAATTGAAAAACAATTTGATCACAACATTGTAGAGGCTTGTTTAATATCTATAGTGAGGCGTACCTACAGTTACTATTTTTATCTGTTTTCTTTAGCCATTTAAACACAAATTCAAGTTTCTGTCTTCAAGATATCCTTTGAGTTTTTAAACAAGCCTTTTGAAATGGAAAGATAAAGATGAAGGTATCCAGGCTTGACTGTAAACAGCTTTCGAATTTCAGTCTTAATTGGGTCATAAATAACACTCTCTTATTAAAGCCATACAGTTTTTTCTGCTCTTAAACAATTGGTTTCCTGGAATGTCGTTGCCTACCTAGTATTGTCAAAGACTTGGGTAATCTCACTGAAAGAAAGTAAAAGTAACACTATTAGAAAGGCTCTCCTGAAAAAGAAAAAAAAATGCTATTTCTGGTCAATTTGTGGAATGCCCTTGTAAAAGATCATTTAATATGACTGCTTTTGGGTATCACTTGAAAGTATATTTTTGGATGGGAATGTTGAAATTGCAAATAAGTGTGTTTAGGAAACGATGAGAAGACAAACATTTAAATGTATTGGTTCAAAAGAGTAATGAATGACAGTCTTCTTTGTTAAATGGTTGTGCCATAAGTATCTAATTTTTATCAGTTAACTGTTTAGTATCTACTTATGCCATGTTCGAATAGTTTTTGGGAAGATGGGAATTAGAGAAGGTTGTTGTTCAGGAAAAGGGGAGACATTTCGCTGGGCGTGGTGGCTCACGCCTGTAATCACAGCATTCTGGGAGGCCGATGTGGGCATATCACTTGAGGCCAGGAGTTGGAGACCAGCCTGGCCAACGTAATGAAACCCTGTCTCTAGTAAAAATACAAAAAATTAGCCAGGTGTGGTGCATGTGTGTAGTCCCAGTTATTGGGGAGGCCAAGGCAGGAGAATCACTTGAACCCAGGAGTCAGAGGTTGCAGTGAGTCAAGATTGCACCACGGCACTCCAGCCTGGATGATAGAGGGAGACTCTGTCTAAAAAAAAAAAAAAAAAAAAAGGAGACATTTATTGGGAAGTAAAATAGTGAGGTAAACTTCTCTAACAGAAGAGGTCAATAAACACATTATTGTAGTTTAAATTGAGTCCATAAGAAAATGGCTGTGCTGAAGAGTCAGGGAACTGGCTTAACGAAAAGTGAAAAATGTTGAGTTGCCTTGTGAAGGAGATATGGAAAATAGGGAAGAAAAGAACTAGTCTTTCAGGTGAGGAATAGCATGAGGAGAGACCTGGAAATGGATCCAAGGGCCTGTACGGTTCATAGTGAGGGAAGCTGGTTTTTATTCATCATGAGTGCTTAATTCCTGGGGGAGCTCATATTTACATATTACTATCTGTAGCTGGACTGCAGGCATTCAGATCGGGAAATTACCGGTGAATAGCTGGGTGATCTTGGGTATGTTACTTAACCTCTCTGCTTCTGTTTCTTAATCTGTAAAATAGGACTAATAATAGTAGTTATCCTTAAGAGGTTGTTAGGAGTGTTCAATGAGTTAATACATGTCAAGTTCCAAGAATAGTGCCTAGCACATAATTAACTGTGGTGGAGTAAATTGTTAGCGGTAAGAAACTAAAATAAGAAAGGCATTTATTTACTTTGGAAGCCTTTATGCTAATCTAGGGATGAGCTGGTGAAGGATTGGATATGGTTTTAGTGTAGGGAATAGGAAGGAAAAATACCAGAAGTAAAGGATTGAGAGAATTTGAAGTATTGGCTTTCTCTAGGTAAGAGAAATGACTCAAGATTGCAGTTCTGACATAATTGGAGGATAGTATTGCGGGAAGCAATAAAGATGCTAAATTGTTTTGTACATTTTATGTTTCATATGACCTGGGACTCTTCTGGCTAATTTGTAGATTTATGAGTGAAGAGTGCTGGGTAAAGATGTTGGTTAAAAAGAAAACTATCTCTGCATGTGAAGTTAATACATAGTCATTATTGAAAAGAAAATTGGAGACCAGAAAAAGCAAAAAGGGAGAAATTACCTTTATTTCGCTATTCAGAGAAAATTGTGTGATTTATTTCCCTTTTGTCTTTTTTTTTTCTTAAAGTTCTGTTTGCAAGGTTGAGAACTTAATGTTAGTTCATTTATGTCCTATTTTTTTGTTTCACTTAATTCTCTACCGTTAACATTTTCTCATGTTACTGACTTGGTTTAAAATAGTTGCATGCTCTTTAATGGAATGAATATAGCATAACTTAACAAATCCATTCTCTTATTACTTGACATTTAGGGATTTTGTTAATTTGCTTTTTGATATGATAAATAATGTAGTATTGACCACCTTTTTGTGTATGCATATGTTTTTGCTCACATTTTGATTTCTTTTGGTAAGGAGATGCAAATTTGTTTTTTGTGCCTACAAGTTATAATTAAAGCTAATGAATTCTCTTAGGGAAATGAACACAGAGGGAGATAAATACCAGGCCAGGGATTGATGTTAATGTTGGAGTTACATGTATAAAGTTAGTGACTTTGGTTGATTATTTAATGTAACAATACAAAACTTTATTAGTATGTGAATGGAATGCATTATGACATTTGGAGCATATTTGTGCTTGTCTACAAATGTGTCCTGTGGTGACTGGTGGGAACTCCTGTCATTCTTTGACCTGTGCTTATTGAAATGGAGTGGAATCTAATTGGAGTCTTGTCAGTGAGAGAGCCCTTGAATTCCTGCCTTTTGTGAGAGAGGCAGTATAGTGTAGTGGAAAGAATTGGGCTTAGGAGCCAGACAACTGGATTGGAATCGATGACTTGCAATTTATTAGCCGGATGGCCCTAGGCAAGACATTTAAATAATCAGAGCCATACTTTTTTCATTTGTGAAAAGTGGGTAATAATCCCTGCTTACAGTATCCTTGTGAAGATTAAATAAGGTTTTCTATATATTTCCTCCTACAAAGCTGCTTCAAAAATGGTAGCTGCTGTTATTGTGGTACTTTCTAATTAGTACTCTAGGTAATACTAATGATTATATTAGTAATCATTATATAGCCAGTATTATAGCTAGTGTTCATGGAATTCGTGTTATATGCTAGGCATTGTGATAAGCAATTTATGATCATTATTATTTGGAAGCCCCACTGCATATATTCATTTTACTTTGGATAAAATGAAATGTTTTGTCTGTGGTGATGGAAGTGAGGAAATACCCCTACAACAGCAATGAATCAAAGTTGCTTTTAGTGGCATAAAATTGTGTATATTAAGTCTGAGAAGTAATCAAGCATACTAATAGTTCTGAAAGGTCATGAAGTACCTAAGAACCTTAACTTTATATTTTTAGTTGATTTCTTCTTAATCTTGTTACTTTGTGGACTATACTTTGTAGAGTGTAGAATAGTGAACACAATGTGTATACCTTCTGAAAATCCTTTTCCATGCTAAGGTATCACCACCACTTAAATGTAGTATTTTGTCCATATTTTTTCTCCAGGTACTTGAAATTATTTCTGGAGTGAGGAATAGTCTAAATAATTAAGTAAAATAAAAATTACCTGACTTGAAAGGATAGAATGCCTGGGAACAGGTTGGAGAGAATATTAAGAGTCTGTAGGGTAGAGTGCCTTCACTTTTTCTCTTAATGGCAGATAAGTAACATAAACTCCCTTGGTAGCCTGAAGCAACACGTTGCAAGTGAGTGGAAGAAATCTTATTTTAAAAATTCATGTACATTTTATTTTCTACTTGCTACCACAAACATATTTGTTGTAATTTAAACATGTTTTCATTAATCATTGAGTAAAACTGAATTTCTAAAGTTGTATCATTTTTGGCTTATGGCATTACCTTCCTTCTGTTTTGCTTTACATCTTTGAGGGTAAGGGTAAGGGTGGAATGGAATGCTAGCCTATCCTTAATGAGAAGCCCAACTCTAGAGCATATTCTTTAGCTGTATTTTTTCATGCACCTTTTCCTGCTCCTATAGAAGCCTGTGAAAAGGGATCGTTACATCAGGGGGAAAGATGGTTTTGGTAGAAAGTAAACTGTTATTTTCATAAACTGAAGCACAGATAGTTTTGTTAATAATGTGAGTTTTATTTGAACTTTTCTCTGTTTAAAGCCAGATCATCCTGTAATTTTTAAAGATACCCTTGATTTGGAAAGAAAATGTAGTTTTTATAGAGAGAGCTTTGGTTTTTTTTGTTCCAGCGTGCTCTCGTGTGTTCCATGTTAAAAATGTGCTCTCAGACCATGGTGAGTCACCCAAGCTACTATAAGCTGCTTGGGGACTTAAAGATCACATTTAAAGATCACACAGAAATGTAAACGGATTAGAGATTGGTTACTAATTTTTATTGCATTGGGTGGTGACTTAGGGATGACCTTCAAAATAATATAATAAACAATTTGAGATAAGGTACAGGACATAAAATACTACCTTTTTTCCTTAAAAAAAAAAAAAAAAAAACCACTACCATAACTTACTGTATTTTGGTTATTAAAATTGGGGGAATTTGGCCCAAGATGTCATTTTGTCATCTCTGTTTTGGGTGTAGCAGGATGCCTGAATTTGAACTGAGGAGGTTTCTCTAAATTTTTAGTCATCTATGGAAGCTCATTCTAGTTGCTAAATGGAAGTCTCTCTGGAGGCAGCCTCCCTCAAAAGTTGTCAGTTTATTTGCTTCTGATAGTTTTGCCCATGAGCTATTTTCAGGCTTTAAAAATGAGCAAGATTGGCTTATAATTATTCTTTCATCACTTCATTGGTGACTGATACAGTGAATACAGGTTGGATTTAATATAATCATGGCTACTCCAATCATTGAGCGAATGTGCTGCTGCTGTCAGTGAGAGTTGTGAGTCTTCGTTGGGCGTGGCAGGTATCCCGGCTGGGAGGGAAATAGTCATCCAACTTCTTGGTCCTAGAGGCATATGTTGTTGTTTTGGGGTGGTTGAGGATAAATAAGAGGTTGGTTTGTGCCTTTAGAGAGGAAAAAAATGCAAAATGCTAGGCCCACTTTGAACAGAAGCATGGTTTGGCCACAGGTCAGTTCAGAGAATCTGAGCTTGTATGGCCACTTGTACCAAGGGTAAGAATCTTTGAGTTCTCCTGCAGCATCCTTTTAGGTTTTTCCTATTTGGAAACCCCACTATATCTAGCAAACTTTGTAATGTGGTCCAGAGGCCCATTTACTTATCCTTTTGGTACTGACATACTCATATTTTAGAAAATGTTTTTTAGTGTTGGTCCCAGTTTGGAATGAAATTAAAGGGAAAAGTATTTCATATTGAATCTCTTGATAATAACATAAAACTTGAAATGATTGTAACTTTCCAATTGGGTAGGTAATTAGAGTCATTTCAAGACTGTCCTAAATATCCTTAATGTCTTTTATCTAAGCATCAGCTAGTTTTTTTCATTCTAGGTGATAGCATATTTTATTATTTGTCAAGATCTCCTTTTCCCTGTTAGAGATCCACAGTCCCTTTTCTGCAATTTTAATTTCAGCATAAAGTATTTTGGTGGCAAAATTGTGTCTGAAGGAAGGCCATTGACATTCTCTATTTTCCTAGTTCTTGTGTTGTTGCCAGGAGCTGATTTGTAGCATACGATATATGTGCCTGTATACTATGTTTCCTTTCTAAAATCTGAAAAACTGAGTTCTAAAACCCACATGGCCCCATGGATTTTAGAAAAGGTATTATGGAAATATGTCTCTCTCTCCTCCTTGTCTCCCTTCTTCCTTCACTCCTGACCCCATGGATTGTTTTCACCTCACAGTAAGAACTTTTTTTTTTTTTTTTTAGAAAAAGAGAGAAAAGGAGAAAGAAAGAAACAGCAAAAGAAAGAAAAAAAAGAAAGAGGAAGAGAAAGAGGGAGAGAGAATAGGATTCTTGTTTTATTGCCCAGGCTAGAATGCAGTCTAAAAATGGGTATTAAAAATCTCTTTTATGCCAATAATTGTGCTTAACAATGGAGACAGGAAGGAATAGGGGATGAAAATAACAAATAAGCAGCCAACCAATATT
>CAUYQU010046069.1:0-23476 GCA_963574635.1 Cheracebus regulus | reverse complement strand
GGTACAATCAAGTCACACAGGTGGGTCTCATTAGCAGATGGGTCTCATTATCGGGGTGAGGAAACCTATAGTTAAAAAGTTAATAATCTATACAAGGCACCAGAGAGGTGGTAAACCCATTAACTTTGCAAACAGCAGAGGCGGTAAACCTATTAACTTTGCAAACAGCAGACACAAGAACAAGCACAGGACTCAACAATAGCGAGTAAACAAAGTCATAAATGCCGGGACAGAAAATAAACACAATGTCTTCTCACCACATAGGTATCACATCATCATCGTCTAGTAAAGTTATTTTCATATCTCCTTCTATTTCAGTTCCAGCTTTCCCATAGCTCGACTGCCTCCAACAGGAAACTGTGTCTGGGCTCAAGCTCACCATATTGCGAGGCCCAATTCCGAGGGGCCTCACATGGGAACATTCCCCACAGTACCACAGACACCCTTACTCATTCTTAAGCCCTGGCCTTGCCTTTCTCTTTAATCCCAGAACCTTTCGTTGGTCCATCATTCTAAACCTATCCACATCTTCATCTTTTTTTTTTTTAAATAACTTGAATTTTTATTTTAGATTCAGTGGGTTCATGTGCATTCAGAGGTGTGTGTTCCATGGTTATATTGAGTGATGCTGAGGTTTTAGGTACAAATGAGCCCATCACCTAGGTAGTGAGCATAGTACTCAATAGGTAGTTTTTCATCCCTTGTCCCTTTTCCTCTCTCCCCCTCTAGAAGTTCTCAGTGTCTATTGTTTCCATCTATATGTCCATGTGTACCCAATACTTAACTCCAACTTGTAAATGAGAACATGTGCTATTTGGCTTTCCTGTGTTAATTTTCTTAGGATAATGGTCTCCAGTAGTATCCATGTTGCTTCAAAGGAAATGATTCTTTTTTAAGGCTGCATAGTATTCCATAGTGTACCCGAGCCACATTTTCTTTATTCAATCCACCACTGATGGACACCTAGGTTAATTCCATGTTTTTGCTATTGTGAACTGTGCTATGATGAACTTTAGTTAACTCTTACTTTCTCCAGCTTTCCCTGCATTCCTAAACTTCATGGGCTTTAAAGCAAAGTTCCAAGCAGGTTATAAGATCAGGCAGTATAAGGTCATGGAGGTCTATAGGGCAAATTTTGTCAACATCCTTGCCTTTGCTTAGTCTTCTTTTTAAAAAATTATGTTTTTTATTTTGTTGTTGTTTGTTTTTTTTTTTTGAGATGAAGTCTTACTCTGCCACCCAGGCTAGAGTGCAGTCGCGTGATATTGGCTCACTGCAACCTCTGCCTCCTGGATTGGAACAACTCTCCTGCCTCAGCCTCCCAAGTAGCTGGGATCACATGTGTGTGCCACCATGCCCCAAAAATTTTTGTATTTTTAGTAGAGATGAGGTTTCACCATGTTGGCCAGGCTGGTCTTGAACTCCTGACCTTAGGTGATCCATCCACATCAGCCTCCCAGACTGCTGGGATTACAGGCATGAGCCACCACACTTGGCCAAAAGTTGTTTTTATTTGACTGCCTTTAGACAGACACATACTTGTTACTAATGTCCTCATGACTCCTTATTCCCTTGTTTGGCTTACTTTATTCATTTAGGTTTCCTTGCTTTGTCTCCTGAAGGCAACTGGGTTTAGATGCTCCCAGACGTTAGAGGCTTAGGATTTGACTATAAGAAGGACTGAGGAAGACTACTGGAAAGAGCTAAGCACTGCAGCAGTGGGCTCAGGAAGGTGGAGGAAAGAGCGGAATTCTGGACAGGACAAAAGCAGTGAACACCTGTGCCAAAGTAGAATGTATTTGGCCTTTTCTGAGGACAAAGAGTATCACAGACTGGGTAAACAAACCATCAGTGCAGGAGAGCCATTGCAGAGACAGTCAGAAACATATTTTTAAACCAGAAGTTCTATAGCTTGAAGCACTAGGTGGAATAATTTGGATTTTATTTGTAGTAACAGAAAGTATTACAGTAAAAAAAAAAAAAAGTAAGTAACAAAAAGAATCTTTTAATTTTTTTAGAAAAACAGATTTTATTTTTCCGATCAATTTATGTTCATTGTAGAAAGTTTAGAAAACAATAAAGGAAATGAAAATCACCCCACCCACCTCCTTACCTTCAAATTATTTATGGTTACCCTATCCCCAACACACACACACACACACACACACACACACACACACTTTTAAAAGCAAAATTTAGAATCATTGTTCAATTTTTAGTCTATTTTAAAAATTTGATACAACAGTATTTTTCCAAGTTGTTAAAGTTATTATTTTTTAGAAATATTGTATCTGATATAATTGCAAAAGTAAGCAAAGATCTGTGTTCATTGCAACATTATTTGTAAAACCAAAAATCTACTAAATGTAAAAACAGTAAGAATATACTTTAATAGGAGCAACTGATGACTTTACTAATATTTACTGAACATTTACAGTGTGCCAGGCACTGCTCTAGTCAGTGGAAATGCAATAACAAACAAAGCAGACAAATTATTTGCACTCATTGAGCTTACATGTTAATGAGTTTATATTCTGGTACAGAGGTTGGCAAACTTTTTCTGAAAAGGGCTGCATATTACATGTTTTTAGTTGTATGGTTTCCAGGGCAACTACTAAATTCTACCATTGCAGCTGGAAAGCAGCCATAGACAATACATACACCAATGGGTATTGCTGAGTTCCAATAAAACTTTACTTACAAAGATAGGCAGTAGGCTATATATATATGTAGATATAGATATAGATTATAGATATATAAAGAGAAAATATGTGAACAGACAATATATAGATGGAAATAATTCGATTAGAGGCTTTACACTATCCTAGGATCTGAATATATTAATATATTGCCAAATTATCCCTTAGAAGGATGTAACAATTTAATTTATACTTCTACCAACAAGTAGAAGAGTGCTCACAGCCTCCACAATTGTACCTGCATTGGGCATTTTTTATTTAATTATTTAAAAATGTACAACTTTAATAGGCAGTATTTTTTTTTTTTTTTTGCATTTCTTCAATGCAATCAGTGAAGTTGGCCATTTTTTCTTGTTTATGGGTCACTCCTTTTTTTCTCGATTGTTTATTCTCATCCTTTGAGATTATCATTCTCTTTTTAGTTTTTCTTTTTACAAGAGTTTCTAGATACTTAATATTTTCATGTAAAAATTTTACTCTTTTCAACCTCAACTAGATGATAAAAATTTAAAAGCAAAATTCACTTTAGTCTCCCTCTATTTTTTTTCCCTTGTGGAGTTATGAACATAACTCTTCTGGAAACTCTTGCACTAACTTTGATCTGAGGTTATTTCAAATTTTTAAGGTCAAATTTTTGAAAGGAAATTTGCAGAGGTTTTTAGCTTAGAGATATCTCTCCAGGCAGGTTCTTCTTTGTGATGACTAAACTCTTCTTTATGGTGACTAAACTCTCTTTAGCTCATGGCCACTATTATCTGTGATGGAACTCTGCTAACATTCATTTTGCCTACAATGTCAGTTCTCCCCATTATTTCAGCCCATGGTTGTAGGAACTAGGGGCCTATCTTGGTCAAGAGGCCAGGATTCTTTGCCCCAATTTCTTTGCTGAAGTGAGCCCACGTCCTTCAGAAACTGATCTGCCTCTTTGACTTGGCTTTCTGTCTATTTACTCTTGTGATAATCACATTTGCTTTTCTAGGAACTTAACAAAGCTTGATATCAGAAGAGTAGAAATCATTATTTACACCACTTCTATCTATTTCTGCTGTAAAATCTTTTTTTTTTTAACCAAGTATAGGTTCTCTCTGATTTTCTTCTCTTGCTTTCTCTAATCTTTTTATATACATCAATAAAAGCCAACCAAACCAATAGTTTCTGGAATGCTTGAGTCTCCTTACAGCTCCACTGAGAAAGTCCTAGGGCAGCATTTTTACAGTGACATTGTAGAGCCCAGACTGCAGGAATGTTTAGAGAATCCATGCTGTGCTAGAAATGATACAGAACAGGATGAAAGTTAGTAATTGAGGTGGTCAGTTAGGAATACAGTTTAGAGCTACCGTTTCTAAACTTTTAAAAAAATAGCAGAACCTTTTCTCTAACCATCTCAAATGCCTCTTCTCCTATACCAGATAAAACATTAATATGAGATAATCTGGTTGGTTTTAAATGAAAGGCAATATAGTCTACCCTGATCCCACATCCCCTTGATCTACCCTGGAAGTTATTTGTAGTCGGGAGGATAGACCCAGCACTTGCATCTCTTGGCCCTAAGGCTTTATCTAAGTACAGGGGCAAGAAACAGCCCTTAGAGGAGGCAGGCTGTAGATGGGGAAGGAGTTCAGAGCAGGTGTTAGTGCCCCTAGGAGCATCCTTCAACCAATAAGGCATGAGAGTTGGTGGATAAACATGATCAGTTCTGTGCCCTTCAATGAAACAATGATATAGTGCTTTCCATAAGTCTCTCGAGTGTTTCCTAAAAAATAAACCTCAATTGCCTATAGCATATCAATGTAGTCTTTTATTAGTTTTCACCTTCACCATCTCACTTCTTCAGTCCCTCTTCTGTTGCCTAGGATCAGTTCTTAAATAAGCTCTTTGTACCCAAATCCTTGCTTTGAGGACTGCTATGGGAGAAACTCACTTAAGAAAATGGAGTGATGATGCAGAGATTGTACGTCAGAGTTAGATAGCCCGTGTTGACCAACATGGTTGTCTTTGGCCTGTCACCGCTGCTCTAAACTTGCTTCCTGTAAATTCTCTCCAGGATGCAGTGAAAATTTACCTTGAGCACACTTCAGTTTTGGCAGAGAAGACACTTTTTGTCATAAATCCCTTTTCTTCTGGGCACCTTATATAGTCATCCCTGACTACCCATGGAGGATTGATTCCAGGAACTCCCATGGATAACAAAATTCATGGATGCTCAAATCTCTGATATAAAATAACATAATATTTCTATATAACCTATGCACATTTTCCTGTATACTTTAAGTCATTTTTAGATTACCTATAATATCAAATAGAATGTGAATGCTATGGAAATAGTTGCTACACTGTATTGTTTTACTTGTATCATTTTTTATTATTGTATTATTATTTTTTTTCCCCAGAATATTTTCAATGTGCAGTTGATTGAATCATAGATGTGGAACCCATAGATACAGAGGACCAACTGTCATTTAAACAAAGCTGCTGAGAAATACCATCAAAATTAATCATTTTAATGTATTATTGAAGAGGGAAAAATAACTTGAGCACAATGACCATTCTTTCTGTGCCACTGGGAAACAATACAACTGAAGCACTGGTTAAAATGACTGTCACAAATAGCAACATAATGATATTACCTATGCACATAATGAAAGGCCAAAGTTTCTTCTCCTATAAATACCAGAAATCTGTTATCCATTAAAAAATAATAACCAAATGAAATCCACAAATGCCCTTTATTTTATCATTGTAACAGTGATTTTTTATTCCTGGCACGTAGCAGCATGAACTCAAATACGTAACTCATGAAAATTAGGGTTGTTTCTTAAAAAATTCTATTCAGCTCTGCTGGGTATAATGAGTTAGTATTTGTCAAACAGTTTTTATGCTTAAGTGAAAAGGTAATGATAAACAACCACTGGAAGTGCTAGATGCACTATCCCTTTGCTGGGTTTCATGACATGCCTCTTTGGCAAATCTGGACCCCTGGAGTAATCAGTGCGAATATGAAAATGAGCACATTATTTCACTGTTAGCAGTCTCTGCTAAGATTAAAGAGAAGGCATGGAGACCTACTGATGTTTTAATTTTTTTTCTGCAATGATTAACTGAATAAAAAACAGTATAGCCAAGGTACTAGAAATAAAGAGCTTAATCACAGAGTTTTAGAACTTCGTATTTGAAATGCATGCAGTTTATGAGAAGTGCTACAATGTCAACTCACAGCTCAAATAAGACGTCATACTTGACCTTTATTTTACTTATAGGAAAACTGAGGTTCACAGATGTAAATACTAAAGAAATAAACACACAAAAAAAGAGTTCTTAGTCAAATAATGAAGGCATGGTAGCTAACAGCCACTAGGATCTCAAGTGTTTGAGGATGCATCTCATGGGCAAAATAGATACTACCATAATTCCCTTTTCACAGATAAAGGAATTGAGATTGTTAAGTAACGGGTCCAGGGTCATAGAGCTTTTAAATTGCAGAGTCAACACTTGCAAGGTCTACCTCTGTGCTTCAATCTGATACCAGAGAGTGCAGAATGCTTTCAATAGTGCTATTGCCTATGGCCATAGTTACTGTTCAAGCAGTTCACAATTGAAATTTTGACAAAAAGCATAGAATAGCTGTTCATTCACCTTAAGCCAATGCTTTTACATGTTGCAGGAGATTTAGACCATAGGTAGAAACTGGGTTTGGTTCCAGGTGTCATGGCTCTCTGAAAGCATCATTCATAATCTCCATCTATGATTTATCAGCTTTTTGTCCTATATTTAGGAACCAAATGGGGGATAACAGAGTAACTCCTCTTTAGACTCACCAGGAAACCTCTTGAGAGTTTACCACTATGGTTTGGTTTGTTTCCTTATTTAGTTCTTAAAAAAGAACTCTTTGAAAAGATTATTTAAAATGCAGGTCTCAGTCTCCATTCTAAGTGATTCTGATTGAGTGTGAGGTAGAGTCCAGGAATTGGAATATTTGAAACTCCAAAACCAAATATAATGGTTCCTTGACCACTACTCTCTACCTGCTTCTTGGAGGCAACCACTTTAGACTCTTAATATTTGGTCTGGCATTTGTACGTCTCTGTAATTCTCTAGTGCAATCAAGATAAATTACAAAGTGTCAGGGGTCTCCTAACCCACATCTCAAATTGCCCCTGGTGTTTCACATTCGATATCAAGCAAATATTTGTTATGAACTCACTAGAGGAAGAAAAAGAACATTTATTAAGTCTTCACTATGTGCAAGGTCTTTACATGCAACATCTGATTGTTGTACTGAACCAGGCATAGAAAGTCCAACACCAAGACAAAAGTATGCCAAATTGCAAGGTCTTTATTGCCGGCGGCCATGGAGGACTAGCATCTCTCCAACCCGTGGCCCCGAAAGGAGGGTGTCAAGACCTTTTTATACCTGTACAACTACCTCGGGAGTGAGGGTGATGGGCAGGGGTGGGGGTAAGGGGCTTCAGACATTCCGAGGGCTAGTAGATTCTGTAAATCACCTCCTGGGTGGAGATGAGGGTGAGGGGCTCTGGACATTCCAGTGGATTCCTGGGTGAAGATGAGTGAGGGGCTCCAGACATTCCAAGGGCCAGGGCACTTTTGACATTCTGATTGTTACTTAAGCGGTTCACAAAAGTCAAGATAAGCATTTGTTTACACATTGTCTGGGTAGGGTGGAAATTACAAGTCACAGGGGCCAAGATGGCATGGGTTTGGACTGCTTGCCTGTAACATTTGGGCTATAGAGAGCAGTTTCAAAAGAAAGCCAAGGTATGGTTGAGGTATGCAGTTTTAAGGGGCTTTTACCATGTCACATGATCACTGACTACTTTCTAGCACCCTGTGAAGTAGGTGTTTCCCTAGTCACAGGTGTTCAAGGGGGTGGAGGTCAGATTTGAATCCAATCCAGTTTGGCTGAAAACTTAATGCTTGTTTCAGGAAAGCACAGTGCAGACCTCTGGTAGCATCTAGATTCTCTGTCCTCAAAGAGTTTCCTACTTTGGAGAGGTTGGAGGGTGGAAGTGAGGAAGGGAGTATAAAACAGGGAGAAATCTTAGGAGGAACTCTATAATACAATTCATTCCACCTATGTTTACTGATTACCTTTTCCAATCCAGGTCCAGTGCTAGGCACTGGAGATGCTATATGAATGGTTATCTTTCTTCCTTCTGTCCCTTATCCCCTACCCCCTTGCTGCAGAGAGGGCAGAATGAGAAAATATGAGTAAAGACATTGAGGAATTGCTGATGAAAGATGTGGGCCCCAGAGCTGAGGATCAGACAGTCTTCCAATTCAGACAGCAAAACTCCTAGGAGGCTGATAAGCCTGGAAAGCCTCCAAGTTATGCACCAGTAGATAGTGAACCAATCAAAGACTGCCAAATGCGCTTGGATGACAATCAGAAAACCTCTCCCCACTACCCTTTCAAAAATCCCACCGTAATAGAAAAACCCCATCCTAAAAGAACACTCATCAATCAAAGACTGTCTTAAGAGTCTCTCCTTATCTCTATAAAACAAACACTTCTTTCAAATCCTTTCTAGTCTCATTTGGAAGGAAAGTGATAGTAGCCAACTCCCTTAGCATAGTAATGTCTGAATAAACAGTCTTTGACTAATTCTATAGGTGGTCTTCCTCCTTTTGGCAAAATGTTCAGAGCTCTCACCAAAGTTTAAATGTTCACTCTCAAACATTAGCAAGAGTCTTTGCTCTATCCCGGTAGACCCAGTAGGAGTAATGATAAACAATATGGAAACTCAAATCCAGTCTTGTCGAGATGGGTGTTAAGGAGAGTGGTTAGAGTCCAGCTTTGGGGAATTCGATCACAAGCCGTGTCACCCTTGGCAAGTTACATGACCTCAGAGTCATGTAAATGCCATGTGGAACTCTGTGGCCCAGTTTTCTCTCTGGCAAAATGGGAATAACAGTAGGACCCCCTTTGCAGGGCTTCTGTGAAGATTAAATGACTGCAAACAGAGGCCACAGAGTATATGTATCAGGAAAGAGCATAGGTTTGCCACTGAATAAAAAAGAATCCACAAGTCCATACTGATACAAACGAATAAAAGAATTCACTGATGAATGGTGTTAAAATGAACTAAATATGGCCTGAGAGGGACTCGGTACTTCTATATTTGAGTCCTCGTGGACCAACTGCAGCCTAGCTTAATAAGTAGACAAGACTGAAAACCTAACTTAGAAGTATGAACCTAAAACAATATAGCTTAGTCTTGGCCAATCCCGGTGGCCATACTTCAACTATTCATACATTGCTGAGTGTTCACACTGTGTGAGGCAAAGGCCAAGCTGTAACTAATCCAGCTGTTCTATACTTCACTTCTGATGTCTGCACATTTCCCTTTTTTTTTTTTTTTTTGTCTAAAAAAAAAATTCCACCACAGGGCGGCACTGGAGTGTCTATTAAACAGGGTGGATTCGGGGGGGGGCAAAGGGCAAGCGGTAAACAAAACCCGTGGTGTAAAAGTAAAGTCGGCTGTCGGCCCATTTCCCTTTTTTTTTTTTTTTGTCTATAAATCATCTTCCACCACATGGCTGCACTGGAGTCTCTATGAATCTGCTGTGATTCTGGGGGCTGCTAGATTCGTGAATCGTTCATTGCTCAATTAAACTCCTTTAAATTTAATTCAGCTGAAGATTTTATTTCATCAATGGAGATGATGGAGAGACAGTGAATTTTTTCTCAGAGTAGAATACAAACTAATAAATGTAGGGCGCAGTTAGACAATTGCCAACTTGCTACCATTGTGGGAATAATTGATTTAATCAATCATCATCACCATCAAAAGATGCTAAATCTAGTGGGTAAACTTATGTCTTAAAATAGACTAGAAATTATATTGAAATAAAAATCCTCAGCCCCCTGCTTCCCAAAGAGAGAGGTTAAGAAAGAAGCTAGTAGCAATAGCTGTCCACTTGTGTTAAATTGTACCGTTTTTCATGATCATATACTCAAGAATGAGTAAGGTTAAAAAAACATATAAAATAGTGCTGAATTTGGTGGTGGGTGGAAGGGATGTGAATCTCATCTCTTATCAGAACTGCCACCTCTGGCAAGTTACTTAACCTCTGTGTATCTCAGTTTTCTCTTCTGCAAAATGGGGACAGTACACTTGTACCCGCTTAAAAGGTTGCTATGAAGACTAAACAAATTTATATTTGTCAAGTGCTTGGCACATATTCAGTAACATTGCTCTTGTTTTTATTACATGTGCAGTGCTTAGACTCGTGTAAACTCCGTGAAAGGGAAATAATCTTGGGACCCTCAAATCACTAAGCTAAAAGAAAAAGTTAAGGTGGGAACTGCTTAGGGCAAACCTGCCTCCCATTCTATTCAAAGTCGTACTTCTGCTCACAGAGATAGACGCACAGCCGATTGCCTCCTTTGGAAAGGCTAACCATAAACACGAAAAAATGCAACCCTTTGTCTCTTATGTACCTATTACCTGGAAGCCCCTACCTGCTCCCAGTTGTCTCCTTTTCTGGACCAAACCAATGCACATCTTACATATATTGATTGATGTTTCATATCTCCCTAAAATGTATAAAACCAAGCTGTCTCCCCGACCACCTTGGGCACATGTCGTTAGGACCTCCTGAGGCTGTGCCACAGGCACGTGTCCTTAACTTTAGCAAAATAAACTTCTTAAATCGACTGAGACCTGAGTGAGATATTTGTGGTTCACAACTCCAAGGGAATGTCCCTTTTATCATTCTGATAACTGGGCTTAAAATCCTCCAATAACTTTACACCGATCTTAGGTTAAGGACAGAACAAAACACCCACAACTCCCTTAGGGATAGAGAGTCTCTGCCAACCTCTCCTTGACCCAGTTAAGGCCTTGGGGGGCAGGCTCCCCACCTCTGTCTCTATTCCTTGAAGTCTCAGCTCCAACATCACTTTCCCAGACAGGCCTCCGTGACCCCAGGACTAGAACAGCGGTCTCTGAGGAGGTCGTCAGCTCCGTGAGCCACCCTTCCAGCACCCACTGCCATGGCGAATATTCGCTCGTTTGGCCATCCAGGGATTGTTTGAGACCCAAGACCGCAGGGCTCGGGCTCTGTCTTGCTCTGGACCGTAAACCAGGAACTGCACAGCAGGCCCTGAAACCTTGGGACCGCTCAAAGTGAACCGGGGCTGGGTGAGGGACCTGCGGCTCTGCGGCCTCAAGAACGCCCACGACCCGGGAACCCAGGGGGCTGGCCTGGCCCGCCTCCGCCTCCTCCTCTTCCTCCGTCCGCAAGTTTCTCCCCGAGCCCTCCTCCGGCCTCTCCTCCCCCGCCTCCTTCCCGCCCGCGCTCCCCCCGCGACTGCCCCGGGCCGGGTTTCCTGTTTAAGATGGCGTCCCCCGCGGTAGCGCAGGCCGGGAAGCTTCTGCGAGCCCTAGCGCTGCGGTCCCGCTTCCTGGCGGCCGGGTCCCAGGTGAGCGTGGCCTGGCGGCGGGAGCTGCGGGCGCCAACAGCGGCGCCGACTGCCCCGGGCTCCCCTCGCCCCCTGCTGCTCCTGCTCCCCGCCTGGCCCCTTGCGCGGCCCCTCGGGCGCCCCACTTCGGGAGGCGACGCGGCGCCGCGCCCGGGAGCCGCTGGGACCCCCCACTCTAGTGTGGCGCGGGGGCGGCCTCGGCTTGCCTCAGGATGTGCGCTCCCCAACGCGCGGGCGTCGCTGCCGTCGGACCCCATGCTGACGGCACTGAAGCAGGCGCTGAATGCAAGTTTAAGAAAAGTTTCTCGGACCGCGTTTCGGGGCCGTAAGGTTTTATTGTCAGTCCTAATTCTGCTTTTCAAACGGCTCGCAGTAACCCTGAGCACATTTAGGCCACGTGATAAACATGTCTGGAAACCCATTTCATGCTGACTAGGAACTCGCCCCTCGGGGTGAACTTCCTGCGGGCTACCTGCTTTTGCAGACTTTTAAGATGCCTGAGCTGGTCAAATGCACGGGTCACGAAGAAAAATGGGAAACGATCTTTCTCATCTTTTCAGTGAAAAATCAGGCCTGTCCCTAAAACGCATTAGACCATTGAGCCTGTCCATGTCCTCCTTCTTCATGGAGAATGAAACCAAAGGGTCAGTGGTGGGTGCTTGATGGCGATTGGAACTTGTTCTCCAGATTTTTACCTTCTGTAGAGGGCTAGCGTTACAGTAGTAAGAAAGCCTTCAGCGACTGCTTAGTCTCCATAGAATCTCTCTCCGCTTTTAAAAGAAAGCACAGCCTGGGATTCAGCCACAGCAGAGTTAATGACCTTAACTATTTCCCCATTTTTAATTGATGAGAGGCAAATTATCACTCATGCAATTTTAACCAAGATGTTCGTAGTATAGTTTTTTAGAAAATTTTTAAAAATTGCGATTAATGATTTTTTGAGTTACTCTAAGCTTTGGTTAATTATGACATCTGTGAGCTGTGTTCCCCTCTTTCATTTCTTGCCTTCCCATTTCTCTGTTATTGTTAATGTAAATTTAAAAGGTGCTAATACCTTACTACTGTAATATTCTTAATAGATGCTTGACAGTATAGTAAGGTAGAAAAGGAATGGCACTTTTGTCTAATTAAAACTCAGTAATTACTGTTGTAATAGAGTAAGGAGAATACCTCCAGGTGATTAAGCCCTATTCATTATGTAAGTGATAGAAAAAGCAAGAACTAAGGTGCTAACCATGTGTGTAGACTTGAATTGATGAGCAACGTGGGGCCCAGGGCAGTGAAAACTTATGAATTGTACAGAGAAACCCAAAATGCAGTGTTTAGCTCAGTATGTGAAGCCTTCCTGCCTAACCAAGAAATGAGAGGCTGAACACAACACAAGAAAAATCTGATGGCGGAGAGATGCTCTTGGTTTGTCAAGAAAACTGGGTAAAAAGATGTGTTAGCACACCCCATCTGACTACTATGATTTACATACTTGTGGATGATGTGTTACTCTGTAACATCTTAGAAGACAAAATGGGTCTTTTAAAAGATGGAAATGTATACAGTGTCCAAGAACTGGAAATGGACATTAGCAATAATCTAGTCCAGCTAGAGAAATTGAGGCCTAAAGAAGTTCAATAACATATTCAAGGTTATGGTGAGAATTTGTGGCATTCCAGAGTAAAGGCTTACCCTTACGTTTCCGTTACACCAGGCTGTTTCCTGGTGAGTGTATGCTTCCTCATTAAAATATATTAATGTGTAAATTAATCTGCATACTGGTAGTAACTATACAACATCCAAGTCATTAGCACCACTGACACATTTTAATTTTTTTCTTTATGACCATCTTAGAATTGGCCACAAAAGTAGGTGAGTGTTGCCATGACTTGTAAGAAAGTCTATTTTCAAATTCTTGGGTGCTTCCTATGATCTGTTTCATGTAAACTGATTTGATATTATGCCTCCATAGTCCCTTGCCCATGGCAGACATTACAATTAAACATGGCTCACTTCTTTCACCATACTTAAGAATCCTCAGCAAGTGTCTCAGAAATCTGTTGCCACTCTTGGCCCAGACCTACTTTATACCACCAGGCCTTGTGAAAAACTGTTGTCTGTACAAAAATAAAAGACCCAGTTTCTGCTTAGAGAAATAACTTTCACTGGTCTCTCAAAGACACCCGTAGAATGACATTTTATCTACCCCCTCCCTGTAGTTAAATTTAACATTTGACACATATTCCTGATGCTTCGTGTCACTGAAGTTTTTTAAATTTTATTTTAACCTTCACTTTTAACTTTACTGTTTTGACTTTTGACTGATAAAGGGTCCACTTTAGTCATTTCTTATTTTTCATTTAGTTTTTATTCAGCCCATACCATTTGGTAGGACTGTTGTAGGCCCTGGGGTTTGAGGGTAGTGAACAAGAGGCAGGCAGAGTTTTTGGCCTTGTGATACTTATTATTACTATTTTTTGGACAGAATGTTACTCTTGTTGTCCAAGGTGGAGTGCAATGGCATGATCTTGGCTTACTACAGCCTCCACCTCCTGGGTTCAAGTGATTCTCCTGCCTTAGCCTCTCAAGTAGCTGGGGTTACAGGCGTGCGCCACCAAGAGAATGAGCCTGTATACATATAACCAATAATGAAAATGATTTCAGCCAAATGACAAATTCTATGAAAAAAATCAGTTGGGATCATGGGATGGAGAATGAATAACTTCACAGCAGGGTAGCTGGATGTGAAGAAGAGACCTATTTAGACTGGGTGATCAGAAGAAACTTATTTGACATGGTGTTTTTTTTATTTTGGCAGAATTTTTTAAACTGAAATATAAGACGTACTGAAAAGTGTACTTTTATAAATGAACAAATTGATGAATTTTTATAAACTGAATGCACATCCAGTTAACTAGGTACAGATCAAGAAACCAATCATTTAACAAAACCCAGAGGCACCCTGATGCTCCTGCCTGTCACTATCTCCACCCTACAAAGGATAACCAGTCCCCTGACTTATAGCATTGGTTTTGTTCATTTTTGTACTTTATGTAAGTGGAATTATAAATATGCATATACATACTTGACATTGCTCAGCATTATATGTAAGTGATCCTGGGGATGGCCTTTTTGACATTTGAGCTGAGACCTGAATGATGAAAGGTAGCCAGCCAGGTGAGACTAAGGGGAAGAGTGTATTAGGTAGAGCAAACAGCAGGTGCAAAGGCCCCAAGTTGAGAATGAGCTGGGCATGTCAAGGTAATTAAAGAGGGGACAGGTGGTAGTAGACAAGGTCTGAGAGGAAGACAAGGGCCAAATCACATGGAGACCTACAGGGTCTGTAAGAAGTTTTCAGGGTTTTAAACCCTACAGAGGCTGAATCCCAGTCCTGGCAGCTGAAGCTCAGGCATGTAATTAATGTACTATACATACCCCCTATTATAAATCTAGGTTAGTCTACCTTTGAAACTTTTAGCAGACTGGTGTTCAGTGAGTTTCGCAGTAAGAATTTTACCATGGTTAAAAGTCTTCCCAAAGATCTAAATACTGGTAGACAGGGGTCATATTGCTGTGTCCACATAGCCAAGTGAACAGAGTGTGTGGTACCTGGTGGTATAATATAGTAATCTAGTCCCATGGTGGGCACAGAGATGAGTGCACGCTGCTAGTCAAGTCTTAGAGGAAATGTTGGCTGAGGGTACTGAGTTTAAAATGGTTCTTTGTAAGTCTAAGCACAGTATTGTTGTCTCAGGGTATTTCCCCTCTTCTATGGCTAGGTGAAGTTCATGGAGCTTGCTTGTAGGAGAAGCACTGCCTCTCACGCCTCCAATTTTATTTTACCTGTTTTTGAGAGACAGTCTCACTCTTTCACTCAGGCTGCAGTGCAGTGGCATGATCTTGGCTCACTACAACCTCTGCCTCCTGGGTGTAAGTGATTATCCTGCCTAAGCCTCCTGAGTAGCTAGGATTGCAGATGCACGCCACACTGCCTGGCTGATTTTTTGTTTTTAGTAGAGATGGGGTTTCACCAGGTTGGCCAGGTTGGTCTCAAACTCCTGACCTCAAGTGATCTGCCCACCTGGGCCTCCCAAAGTGTTGGGATTACAGACATGAGCCACTGTGCCTGGCCAGGCCTCCAATTTTGGAATCGTTGTGTGTTTTCTATGCAGCCCAGAGCTTCTGTCTATGAACTTACAGAGGAATGTATATTGTCAAAGGAAACTGCTTAAACCCATGCCCCTGCTGTTGTATACTCAGAAAGAATGGCTACAGCTTAATTTTCTGCTTTTACGGAAGTGGGAGGAGAAAGACGGATGCATGGCTTTTATAAGTGAAGGACTAAAGGTTATGTGCAAGTTCTTATCAGCTAAATGAGGCTGTGGCAGCTACATTGGAAGTTGTGACTTACCTATATCTGCTTCTTGCCTAGGAGAATAAATATCTGACTTTTTTCTTTTTTAAAAATGAAGTACAGTCACAATTTTTGCTTTTAGAAAAGAGAATCCATCTCAAATAATTTTTAGATGCTAAACTATTGACCTTTGTTGTGGGGAAGACTGTTAAGTGATAGCTTGTGTCCCAAATTGGTTTACTGTAAATGAGGCATTTCTTTTATGGGTGAGTGATTGAGTGCACAGACCCAAAGTAGTGAGAACTTTCCTGCCCTTGTACCCTGGCCTAGTTCTGCAGGCACAAAGAGAAGAAAGTCACTGAAATATGGCATATTAGGGGGAGGAAAATAAATTACATAAGTGACCTCAGATCATTTGTCCTTCAACTCTCTTTACCACTCAATCTGCAGTTGTCACTTGATGCATCACTTTCTGTTACTTGATGGAAAAGTTTTACTGAAGAACTTGAGAGATTTGGACATGTTTGAACAAATGATGTCAGTACACTAATGAAATTTGGAAATTAATCCTGAGAGTGTGTGAGGAAGGTGGAGGTGATGGAGAAGGCAGTCTAGGTGAATTCATGCAGAGGCAGAGGTGAGAGAGCAAGGGGAGAGTAGTTGTAGTGAACAGTTGAGTGTGGAGAATGGAGAAGCAGTAGGTAGCAAAAGTTGAGGGACAGTGGCACTTTGAGGTATACAAGGAAGTCTGAATGGGGCTGCAGAAAGCCCAGAACGCAGCAGGAAGTAATTTAACCGCCACAACTGAAAATCAAACAACTATCATTTATGTAGCAAATATTTTCTGAATGCTTATTACAGCCCATGCTTAATAGAATGTTGGGCAGATAAATATGAGTGAGTGAATGCAGACAGGAAGAAGCTACATAGCTCCTATCCTCAGGGGGTGCACAGTTATTGGTTTGACTGGTCTATAAACATAGTTATACTAAAACATAGTGGGTGCTGCAGCTGAGCTGTGTGCTTAGCCTCATAAGACACTGTTGACCTCTGTCAACCGCTTGCCCCATGTCTGCAGCACTATTCCCTCTGATCATTAATTGCTTGATCTCTCTCTCCATCAGCTTTCTGCTTCAATGTTGATTCTTCAGACAAGTTTTCCCTAATTATCTTACCTCGCCCCACTCCCCTTTCCAGGGATTATTCTGTGTACCCTTATCTGCTTTGTTCTTTATAACACTTGACTGTACCTGGTAGTACTATTTGTTTATCGGCTGTCTTCCTTTCTCTCCTACAAATGTAAGAATGTGTGCTCCACGGAGGGAAAGTGATACAGTTTAATGTAACAGCCTGAGTGATTCTTCAGCTGGCCTGAGTAGATATTCAGTAAGCATTTGTGGTATCAGTGAATGAGTGAAGTGCACAGAGAAGGGGGAGGCAGGTAAGGAACAGGAGAATTTGAGGGGTGATGTGGCTTATTTCAGCAAATGAGGGAGAAGGAAGGGGCTATGGAAATCCTAGTTGTGAAAGGGCCTTCGTAAGGGTAGAACTATTCCTTGGGCATGTAGTAGGTAGCAAGACTTTGTGAAGTAATCTCCATACATTATTTCTTTAACTACATCACAGAAAGGGAGATTTCATAGTATCCATGTTTCATAGAAGCAGTAAGAGGCAGAGAGAGGCCATGTAGTCATTTACTTAAAATCACAGTGCCAGGGAGTCACCTGCCTCATGCTGATAAAGGACTTATACTGTTAAATCATTAAGCTGTGTCACTGAAAGATCCCATTTGGACTGAACTAGGCAGTTAAATTGATGGCTTACCTTTCCCCCCTCTTTGCCCTTGAGTAACACCTTTGGTCATGTGGACTTGCGCTGATGAAGCTGTGGTAGTCAGCTGGGCATGGTTGCCCTCTCTGGACTCTTAGCCATCTTCTTCTTTGTCTGGCTTCACTGTCTTGGAAACAGTAGTAGGGGAATCAAAGATATAAACTTTGGGTTCAAATTCAGCTGAGTTCAAATTCTTATCTCCCAAGTTCTTTCTCTGCAACCTGGAGCAAATTGTTGAACCTGACTTGAGCCTCAACTTACTGTTATTTGAAAAGGGGCTCATTTGCACAGATGGTTACAAAGATAAAATAAGACGTTTTTTAAGAGATTTGGCATATGACCCGATGGTGGGCCCTGGATGATGATTTATTTTGTGCTGAATTTGAAGTGAAATTCCCTGGCCTTTTTTTAAAGGCTTTGTTGAGCTAGAATAATTTTGCTTTCCCAGATTTAGTAAGCATTTATCATGTGCTGCCATCTCAGGGTTAGTCACTGACTTGGTGCTTCCATACATTTTATTTCACTTAGTCCTTGCAGAAGCCATGTGAAATAGGAGTTACTGTTCCCAGTTTCCTTCTGGGGAATCTGAGGTTCAGAGGGGTGAAGGTCCGCTTCCCGGGCTCTGATTATCTTCCGGGTCCCACAGACGGGATGAACGTCTGGTAAGGCCTGAGGTGTCAGTGGGATGGCTCACATGGGGAGCTTAATTGTACGATCCTGGTTGTTACTCATTCCAGAAACATTTACATGTCTCAGTGTTGACAGTGGTGACGGCTGCTAGACCTCGTGCATCATGGATTTGAGGTGAGGGAACACTTAAAGAATTGGCAGTAGCCCCAGCATGAGCCTAAGGCCAACTGGGACATGCCTTTCACTGTCTGCTTAGCACAAACAACTGCCCTGAGCATTTCAAGAATGCTGGAGAAATTGTGAAATGTCATTGCCTTTGCAGAGTGGGCTTTAGGGGATGACATTGAGGGGTGGAGTTTCCCGGTATTTTGAGTTCAGACTTTGGTCAGTGTACTAAGTGTGATCAGCTTTTACCCTTTCTAGAAATGATTCCCAAAGAATAGGACTTAGGCAGTAGCCACGAATGCACAGATTTCTGACATTTACCTCTGAATAGTATTTTTATTTTAAAATTGGAGGGATTTGGCGTAATATATGAATTGATAATGGAGACATGGCAAAGCACAAGACATGGTCTGTGTAAGTTTGGGTCCTGTGGATGGGTGTGGGGGGACTGGCATCCCTTTTCTTCCCCCATCCATTTCTCCCTGTGCTTGCTGTATTTCCATTTCTGGGTTGTTTAGTTCAAAGTTGTGACTTGAGGGCACTAAGAACATTCAGGAGGGTTGCCTTGTAGAGTTTGAGATGAGAGATGAGGCCAGAGACAACAGCAAGGACAAGATTGCTGGTCCTGCTAGGCCTGGTAATGAAGCTAAGCTTGTTCTTGAGGAGGGCAATGGGGAGTCATTGAAGAGTTTTAGATGGTGAAGTGGCAAGGGCGGTTTTATGCTTAGAGTACTCTTTCTGGGTATAGTGTGGAGAGGGTTGGAGAAATGCAAGAATGGAGATCATTTAGGTGACTTTGGCACTGATTCAGTGCTCTGAGTCATTATACCAGGATACTAGACATACACCAGGTGTGGAATCACACTGCCCGGGTTTAACTCTTCCCTTCAGCACTCTGTAGCTTTGTGATCTTGTGACGATTACTTATATTTCATTGTAAGATTCCTTTTTTTTTCTTTTTCACATTTCAGTATCTCTGAAAGCTGAATTTCTTTATTTTTATTTACGATTTTTCAGACCAAGTCTCACTCTGTTGCCTAGGCTGGAGTGCAGTGGTATGATCTTGGCTCATTGCAACCTCTGCCTCCCAGGTTCAAGTAATTCTCCTGCCTCAGCCTCTCTAGTAGCTGGAATTACAGGTGTGCACTACCACACCTGGTTAAATTTTGTATTTTTAATAGAGACAGAGTTTTGCCACATTGGCCGGGCTAGTCTTGAACTCCTGACCTCAGGTGATCTGCCCTCCTCGGCCTCCCAAAGTGCTAGGATTACAGGTGTGAGCCACTGTGCCTGGCCTAGACTGTTTTGTTATGATCTCAGTAAAAAAGAATTCTGAAGAGAGTATTATTAAGTAGGAAAATAGGTATCATGGAAATACATCTCTTTCATCCAGATAGTCAAGTGAGTGTTTCCAAAACAAGTATAGACAGCGGGCTTCCTATGGGCCCACAATACCTCCTCAGCTTTGCTTGGAACAGTAATCTGGGCTGGAATAGCCCAGTGTCTCTTGGTTCTCTTCCACTTTATGGTTTCCAAAGGGGAAGATTTGTTTGGGTCCATTTGCCACTACTCAGTAAGGAGTGCCCCTATGGAGTAGGGCTTCCTTCAGGTCACTCACGGAGGCTGCTGGCTTCCTCAGGCTGCCTTGGCTTGTGCATGGGTCAGCTGCAGTCAACTAGGACTAAGGTAACAGGGTTCATTCTACTCAAACCATTCTAAGGGAGATCATATATGTATTGCCTAAAACTGGGATATGTTGGAGGGTAAAGGGGGGCACGATTAATACTTCTGCCAGGACAGTGGGCATAAGGACTGGAATCAAGACTGCCTGGGTTCAAATCTTGCTTTCAAAGCATAGTAGATTTGTGATTTTGTGAAAATTACTTACATATTTTATTGTAACACACTTTTTCACATTTCCACCTCTCTGAAATGTGGATGTCTTTACGCTGGCATCTTAGATTGATTGGTAGGTTTTTCTGCCCAAGGATACATAAAACTGGTACATGTTACAATTGTTGATGACTTAAATTTGATGAAACTTGGTAATTTCCCTGTGCCTAGCTTTCTCATCTGCAGAATGGGGAAGGTTGTATTATTTTACACCTCTGGGCCTTGAGTTGTATTGGAGATTAAATGAGCTCCATGCATATAGTCTTAGCACTGTGCCCTAAATGATCTTCTAAGTATTGGTTTTGGTATTATTACCACTAAATTAGACATCAGACTTTTTATTTTCATAAAAAGTCTCCTACAATATATTCCTTGTCATCTCCTCAAATCCCCTCAACCCCATGACTAGAAAGGAAGATTAAGAGCAAAATAAGCCCAGAGTAGAGAATTAGAAGTCAAGGTGGGAAAATGACTTGGAAGAAGAGAGAGAGAGAGAGACTCCCTGTAATGAATGCCTTGTGTGTGTTCAGGAGTGGAGGAATCAAATAAAATCTACTGGGAAAAGGACTTTCTTGTGCCCAATGCATTGATTGGAAGTAGGGAATTAGCATTTTAGCTTTACCATAAAATATTAAGGTTTTCTCCTTATCAATGGAGATCTTGTCACATTTTTATAAGGAACTATTTTTTATTCTTTGCTTTTTGTCACCAGCTTCTGCTTATACTCTCTAACCTGCTGTTGAGATCTATATTATACAACCTGGACTTGAAGGACTTATTTGAGTTAGTAAATCTTTTCCTCCCTTTGGAAAGAAGGGGGGAAATCAGTTCTCATATGCATTCTCATTCCAGCCTGAGGGCTTACGTAGTAGGCCTTTAATAAGTAATACAAAGAAAGCAGAGAGTTATTACTTGTTTTTGATTAAGGGAATAAACTATTAATGATGAGTGGTTCTTTGTTAAGATTCAGGGCTCTTTTAAAGTGAAGTATCATTAAAATTGAAAGCCAACAATACAGGAAAATATTTTTCAGTTTTTAACTTTTTTGTAACTACTGTGGAAAAAATATATGTGCTATTTGGCACTTTAGAAAAACTAAGTAAATTTTGAGATGGTGAAGTTGTAAACAGATTATCCTCATGAATTTTAAAATGATGCAGAAGGACTGAATGACTGAGTGTTGAGTAGGATAGTTGGAAATGGAGTCAGAAGGCTTGTGACTGGTCCTAAGCAAGGCTGAGCCTGAGGGCGCTTTTAGGATTAGAGTATCAAATCTAAAACTCACAGCATAGCATGCTGAGGGTGTGTAATGGATTCTTTTTTTTGTTTGTTTGTTTGATGCGAGTTTATGATGAGGCTTTTATGAGCAGTATAAAATAGATTTTATGACTATATTTTATGTAAAATTTTAATATGGAAGAAACTTACAGAGTTAAACTTTATAGGAAGATGAGAGAAAAATACTAAATTTTTTTCTGTTAAAGGGCCCCAAGTGAGAATATTTAGTAGTTGTATTTCATTTTGCTTAATATTGGCAATATATCAGTGATGTTACGCTTATGGTAATCCAAGAATCACAGTGTTCTTTCTTGAAGATGTTTTGTCCTGTGCCACAGGATGAATCCATCTCCTCCTGCACACTTCACAATCCTTTTCAGACAGTAGAATCTTTTTCCTGGAATTTTGACATTTCAAATAAGCAACACTGTCATAATTTAGGTAAAGTTAATTATTGACACAAAGCAGTGTTTTGTGAACGACTTTTAGGGTGTTGAGGGAGGTGGCAAAGGAATTGATTTTTTAATTACAAATTTGGATCATTAAATGCCTTTTTTTTGTCTCTGAAACCTTGTTTTTGCTTTTGAAAGCTTCTAAAGGTACTAAAAAATATGAATGTGTATATTCTTTAATTTAAAATTTTTGTTTTGCATTTATTATTGTAGTAAAATATACATGACATAAAATTGACCATTTTAACAATTTTTGCCATTTTTACCATTTTAACCACACTCTGGCATTAAGAATTATATATTCATATTGTTATGCAGCTATCAGCAACATCCATTTCCTGAACTTATTTATCCTTCCCTACTAACTCTATAACTATTCAACACTAACTCCCACATCTCCCCTTCCCCTAGTCCCTGCCAACCACTGTTCTACTTTTATCTCTGTGAATTTGACTACTCTAGGAACCTTATCTAAGAGGACTCATACTATAGCGATTCATATATATATATATATGCTTTATTGCACTTTAGGTTCTGGGGTACATGATGTGCAAAACATGCAGGATTGTTACATAGGTACATACATGGCAATGTGGTTTGCTGCCTCTATACCCCCATCACCTATATCTGGCATTTCTCCCCGTTATTCCTCCCCAACCTCCTTACCCCCTGCTGTCCCTCCCCTATTCGCTGCCAACAGACCCCAGTGTGTGATGCTGCCCTCCCAGTGTCCATGTGTTCTCATTGTTAAACACCCGCCTATGAGTGAGAACATGTAGTGTTTGTTTTTCTGTTCTTATGTCAGTTTGCTGAGAATGATGGTTTCCAGATTGATCCATGTCCCTACAAAGGACACAAACTCATCGTTTTTTATGGTTGCATAGTATTCCATGGTTTATATGTGCCACATTTTCTTTGTCCAATCTATCATTGATGGGCATTTGGGTTGGTTCCAAGTCTTTGCTATTGTAAACAGTGCCACAATGAACATACATGTGCATGTGTTTTTATAATAGAATGATTTATAATCCTTTGGATATATACCCAGGAATGAGATTGCCGGGTCAAATGGAATTTCTATTTCTAGGTTTTTGAGGAATTGCCACACAGTCTTTCACAATGGTTGAACTAATTTACACTCCCACCAACAGTGTAAAAGTGTTCCTATTTCTCCACGTCATCTCCAGCATCTGTTGTCTCCAGATTTTTTGATGATTGCCATTCTAATTGGCATGAGATGATATCTCAATGTGGTTTTGATTTGCATTTCTCTAATGACCAGTGATAATGAGCATTTTTTCATATGTTTGTTGGCCTCATGCATGTCTTCTTTTGAAAAGTGTCTGTTCATGTCCTTCACCTACTTTTGACTGGGTTTGTTTTTTTTCTTGTAAATCTGTTTTCATTCTTTGTAGATTCTGGATATTAGCCCTTTGTCTAATATCCAGAATCTACAAAGAGCTGAAAACAGATTTACAAGATGGGTAGATTGCAAAAATTTTTTCCCATTCTGTTGGTTGCCAGTTCACTCTAATGATTGTTTCCTTTGCTGTACAGAAGCTCTGGAGTTTAATTAGTTTCCATTTGTCTATTTTGGCTTTTGTTGCCAATACTTTTGGTGTTTTAGTCATGAAGTCCCTGCCTATGCCTATGTCCTGAATGGTTTTGCCTAGGTTTTCTTCTAGGGTTTTTATAGTGTTAGGTCTTATGTTTAAGTCTTTAATCCATCTGGAGTTAATTTTAG